>CM067321.1:64541385-64677049 GCA_034231615.1 Meghimatium bilineatum | reverse complement strand
ACACATTTTATGTTTACATTTCACTAAAATACCAGTTGTCACGAGTTGCTAATTCTGCTATGGTTGGGCTTTTCAGATGACTTCTGTTAAGTGGTGTGCACAAAAATTGCAGATAGACAAGAATGCAGATGAATGCTTTTGTGCCTCTCAAAAATCAGTCTCTCCCTACCCATACAATCCTTCAAACACTTAGTCTTTAAGTAAATAAATATCTCTATATCCACGAACTGATGATTATAGCTAAGGGAGATAATAAATGAAAAACCCACATATTTGTCTGCCCTTGTTATTTATTTCATTTCTCACAAAAAAAAGGTAGTTGAGTTAAACAAACATGGACCAAAATTGCTTTCTAAATCATGTATGAGTTATACTATCTATCTCAGTACCTTTGGAGGCCTTAAGCCAGAGTTTAAATAACAAGAGCGACATAGTGATACAAATGTAATGTCTTAAATTAGTTATAATAAGAGTCATGAGATAATGATTAATGACAACAGACAAATTTACATCAGGCTTTGAGAGTAATTTCTGCATAAACAACAACATTCAATTGTTTTAAGTTGAGTTTGTCCAGAGTGCAAGACATATCATGAATGCCCAGTAGGTTTGAATTGCTACTGTTAATTTAGTGAGGATAATGCTGCTGATAAATCATTATCATGTGAAGCTGACAATGACAAAGTTATGTTTACGAATGTTCATAAAAAGCAAGATGTAGATCAGTGGTCCTCAATCTATCTTTTACCATGGTCCCTTTCAGGATAATTTTTCTCTCTTCCCCTCCCACCTCGACATAACAAATTTTTAAGGTTTCCTATAGCATTTCTTTCCCCAAAATAATTACCATCTGGTGGTCCATCCTAGATGGCTCTGTGGCCCCTAATTTCAAATTTGTGCTATGTTGTCAGCCTTCAAGTTGTCTTAGTTCCAGAGAGGTCAATACAGTCCATGTTGAGAACCACTGATGTACATAATTGTTTACAATGTTTTTTATGCCTTATAACAGAATTAAGATTGATGACAAATATATTTTGCAAAGTTTCATTTGTATTTCAGCAATATAAATATTTTTGGTTAAAGTATTATGAAGAAGAATAAACAGATACACATATATTAAATAAAACATGAGCATACACTTCATATGGTATCTCTGACTTGCTGCAGACCATGGTTACATGGATCATTCTTTAATCATTTGCATTGCTTACAAAATATATATATATATATATATATATATATATATATATATATATATATATATATATAACAAAATACTACAGCTTGTAAGATCAAAGTAAATGATATATTATTAAAACAGGTTCACCAATTCAAGTACTTAGGTACAACATTTGCAACAGATGGAAGAAGTTCAACAGAAATAAGTAGCAGAATAGGGTAAGCAAAAACAACATTAAAAAAATGAAAAATATATTGTGTAAATATGATCTTGTCATTAGAGGTGAGAAAGAGAGTTCTGCAGTGCTATATAACCCTATACTAAGATATGGGTGCGAGTCTTGGACAATAAACAAACGGGAAAGTGAAAATTAGAGGCAACTGAGATGTGGTTATATAGAAGAATATTGAGAATACCATGGACTGCCAGGAAAACTAATGTGTAGGTGTTGAAAAAGTCAGAGCTTAATCAATAATATAAGAAAAGACAATCTGCATTTTCTGGTCACTTTATGAGACAGGGAGGTTTGGAGAACATAGTCACAACAGGCAAGATTGAGGGCAACAGAGACAAAGGGTGATAACATGAGAAAATATTAGACATTTTAACAACCTGGCACAGCAGGGAAACAACAATGGCCCAGATACATAATATTGGAGATAGGGAGCTGTGGAGAGCCATGATCACCTACGCCAGCAGGTGTATCACCTGATGATGATGATACAAAAAAAGATTGACGCTCATGAGATATGCACACGCAATAGTAACAAAATAAGTGGCTAGAATATGTATATACTTTCTAATACTAAATAAGTGGCTAGAAAATGTATATACTTTCTAATACTAAATAAGTGGCTAGAAAATGTATATACTTTCTAATACTAAATACCGTAAGTGGCTAGAAAATGTATATAGAGTAGCCTACTTTCTAAGAATGTGTATATGGTAGCCTACTTTCTAAAAAATGTATATATGGTAGCCTACTTTCTAGAAAATGTATATACTTTCTAATGCTAAATAAGTGGCTAGAAAATGTATATAGAGTAGACTACTTTCTAGAAAATGTATGCATAGTAATCTACTTTCTAGAAAATGTATATAAAGGTAGCCTACTTTCTAGAAAATGTATATAGGGTAGCCTACGGGTACTTTCTAGAAAATGTTTGTACCTTCTAATATTATGTATATCTGTTTTACCAGGTAAATATAATATTTTGGACAATAACATTATTATTAAATTGTTTAACACAATATTAGTAAAGAATTATTAAATGACATTTAGTGAGAGGATGACACTGTTATATAGGCCTTAAGTGAGAAGGGAATAATTTGTTAACTGAATTTTGTTACATTTCATTTAACTGATCACATTTAGTGTAAATATTGTAATTATGAGTTATTATTGCAGGTTATCAACAGAGTATACCGGACAAATCCATAAATTCTATGATCCCAGTATCAATAAATCTATGGTTGGTTGGTTAGTTGCTGATCCAGCTCTATAGATTTATGCCGTTTGACTTAATGCCATTGTGTAATATATGCATACTGGGTATGTTTGTGAGCTGTTATTTTTTTCCATTTAATGTGTTCCATTTATCAGGCCTTGGTGGGAGGAGCAGTTTCCTGATATTAATCCATTGTTGGACATTCAAAAATGTGATGGCCAACAGATTCATAAGGATGCGTGCACAGCCGACACCCTGGAGTGTGTTGTGGTTGTATTCTGTTCAGGTGATTGTTAAGCTGCAGATGTTGTGTTTTCAGTTGGAAAATGATGCTCTGGTTTTTCCTTCCCAGGAGGTTGATGTTGTCTTTAGGATTTGGGCTGGACATATATTTATAGATTTCCCTCCCAGTGTTTCCCATCGCCCTTCTGTTCATCCAATTCTCTTTGTTCATAGATTTAAATAAAATTTTAATTGTATGCCATTTGTGTATACAGATGTTTTTGTTGTGTTTCTTTAATAAATCTATCAAAGTTTAGTTTCCTGCTGATGGTTCCAGTTTATTCATCTTTTCATATATATATATAATGTCTCTCTGTATGGGCTGTTCTGATCTTTACACCAATCTCACACAGTTTTGAGAGTGACCAATATTCACATCAATAAATCTGAGCGGATTTCTAGATGCATTAACTATGTCAGGTCAATCCATTGATGTACCTATTGACAATCGCTGTGCTTGCCAGTGTATCGGCTCTCTCATTACCGTGAACGCCCACATATCCATGCATAGATATAAATGTAATCTTTCTGGCCATAGATTGTGTTAATAACTCCATCCATTGATGATGGATGACTCTGGCTTAAATGTTATGGAGCATGTTTATTGAGTCATTAAGTATTAATTCATGACAATAGTACTGTGACATCAGCCATGATGGTGATTAAGTCATGTTTCACCAGATGTAGTTATTGTGAACTACTATACAGTAAAACCAAGGTATAGGGTGATTGAAGGTATAATTTTGGCAAAGTGAATGTCTTAGTTACTCGATCATCATCATCAGGTGCCATACCGACTGACATTAGAGACAATGGATCTTCACAACTTTTTGATTCCAGTATCTTTTATCAGAATCTCTGATGACTATCTTCCATGCCATGATCTTAGACTATCTAATATTTTCTCCCACTGCCATCCTCAATCTCTCTTGCCTTTAATCTTGCCCATTGTAACTATGTTCTCCAGACCTCCCTGTTTCATAACATGTAAAAAAATAAACATTGCCTCTTTCTGGTATAAGTAACCCCTGTCTCGCATTTGACCTTTCAATAACCCATTGTTAGTTTTTGTAGCTGTCCATGATACTTTAAGAATTTTTCTTTCCATATCTTTAGATCCTCTTGGCCTCTAATTTTTCACTTTAGAAGGGAGGGAAGGAAAAGTAAATCTTTTGGTAGGCCCCAAAGATCACACAATCAACACCTGACTGGAACTCTGAGTTTACATACACTGAGATGGCTGCTGGAATGGAGAGCGGAGCACTCATGGGAATGCTCCACATGCTGTTAAGCTAGTTTCTAATCAAGAATGATCTAATTTTCCACTATCCTATTTATTTATTGTCCAAGTTATTCCATAACTTCAAGTAATAATCTAGAGGACCTCCACCAAAAAAAAAAGAATTTGTAATGAAGATATTACGACCAGGTATCATATCTAATACCACATAGCACATGGCCTAATGACTGTGTCATGAAGATTTCCAGGATATTTTAATGGAGTGTCATTTCTATAATTGATGTAATTTATGGACAACCCCATGTGGAGGCAATCAATCAGTCAATTAAATCAAGAATGTGGACCCCCTAGGGTGTTTACACATCCTCAGATGCATAGAACACGGAAAATGATTGTCCATTTGTCTCTTTCCTTGGATATGTTCTAAGTCTCATTCCATGTGATATCTATGTTGGTCAAGTCCTTCATGGTGATTCATCTCCACATGTTCCTAGGATTTCCTTTTAGTCATTCCTAATATCATCATAACTTCTGTTTGACATCTTCTATCATATGATTATGTCTGAGATATTTGTAATGATCTACTTGTTGCAGTATCTCTCCATGCATTTTTATGTCTAGTATTTATTACTCTTAGATTGTGCTGATGATCTTGGTTTAATTTTCTGGATTCTAATATCTAAAATCCATAATCACTGCTTGATTTGTCAAAGGTATATTAATATTTGTAGCTCATTGTGTTCACTTTCTTCTAAGAGGACTGTGTCATCTGCATATCTTAGGTTGTTTATCATTTTCCCCATTCCATAGAATGCCAACAAGACATAAAAATTATGCTAAAGTTGGATGCACAAGCCAAAAGAAGCAGATGGGGCCTATCATGGTCAAACTGTTAACCATAATACAACACATATCATTTTCAGGATTACATCCTGCTAACTGACAAGAAAGAGACTGGAATTGTTTGGGAAGATAGTTGAGGGGGACAAATGATAGGTATTAGGCCTACTAGGAAAATATACACTGGAATTCCTTTATAGAACATTATTTTATAACACTTTTCCCCCAACAACACTTTTCAAGATCCCCAATTACATTTATTATTTATTTTTTGTATTGCATATAGCGAATTTCTGTTATAACATACATATTTTGTTGGTTCAGACCATGTTGTTATAACAGGATTCCACTGTAAAATCAATGCACCGTTGGAACTATCAACATGCATACCTTTTCCATCTGCTTAAAGAGATGAACCTCCTATGAGCATATAGTGCAGGATTTACTTATAACCTACACAAGCTATAGCAAAGTGGGGACCTCCCAAAAAAATTGTCAGAGTTAGCAATAGTCGTATATTACATATAAAGAACGTATAAAGGGCCTCATATCTCAAATAGATTAGGACCTTATCAAGTCTATATCTGGCCCTGCAGATATATAATCAGTCATCACTAAATTTACAATTGTTCAAGAGTGACCACAGAGGAAGCAGAGCTATGTAAAGTACTATAGGGGCCTATCTTAAATAATGCTACTTGGAGCTTTTTTAAGTACAGGACAGAATGAAGCAATTTAGAGCTACATTGTGTAGCCATACAGTGCAAATAAGCTATTAGCTAAGTACCAACTCTATGTACAATGACTAATGTCATGTCATGTAATTAAACTACAGTACAGGTTGCATGCCTAGGTGCTGTCCATAAATTACATCAACAATATTTGGCCAATTGACCTCCCCCCTTCCCATTGTTGACAACTATCAAAAATTCAGGGACGGAATCCCTCCTTCCTTAAGTGTGTCAACAATGTAATCTCCTGCCCAATCATATTTTAGTGTAAATAGTAGGGAAAAAAACTGCATAACTTTTGTTAAAAATTTTAAAAACAATGTTTCAAATGCAATTACAAATTGTAATTGGGGCATTAATTGATTTCCGGTCGATGACGGTTATCTCTGCTTGCTGAAAAGGAAGTAAAGTTTTGGTGTTTTCTTGATGGACTATGTTATTTCTTTTCTGAATGGGCTACATTAGAAGACGGTTTAACCATTTAGGGTCACTGAAACTACAATGTGACTGGCTTAGCGAACCAACAGTGTAGAAACTAGTACTAGTAATACTGCTCGTAGGAAACAATGATGAAGTGTTCTCAGAATCCAAGAAGCCACAGGAACAACTTGAAATAGAACACACAGGAAGGCCATCTCCAGAGAACTCTTCAACACCTGACGCCTCAAGTCAAACAAGGGATACAGCATATACATAGATTGATTGATGTGATTTGCAAACCCCATGAATTGCGAGCGATTAGCTCTTACTTCATATGTGCAGTGGGGTGGTTTTTCTGAACTTTCTTTCACACCAGGAGACTTCAGCTTTCAGCTTAGTGCAATGCCTATTGAAGGAGCCTTCTACTCAGAGGTCTATAATTGTATAGATGACATGCTACAAAACTTCCATAAGAGAACCCAATGTAACGGCATGTCATCTACTACGGTTTTCTGTTGCATGAGTGGTTTGTCTAACGTGCCATTGGTGAGACCCACAGACACAACCGCACGCGCTGGCACATAAAAAAAGTATTAATTCAACTTGTGTCAACCCTCCACCCTTCCAGTGACAAATGTCAAAACTTTTTTCAGACCCGACCCCCTCTAAATGTTGACGTAATTTATCAACATTCCCACTAATGCTGATATATTTAGTCTTAGGCTATATGTACAGGTATCAATGCAGGAGTAAATCTCTTGATAGTCAATTAGTAAGTTCCATATTGAATTAAGCACTCTTAATGACACAATCACACCAATACTCGTGTTGATGCATACTGTACAATAACACATCGCTTATGAACATATAATTTCCATATGTTAAGATATTACTACTGAATACACACTGCACAAGAATATAGTATTTTCACACATTTGCAAACTTTATGATCACACAGTACATGAACACAGACACCCACTCATATGCACACCTCACAATTACACAGTCCATGAAAACAGCTCTCTCACACAGATGCATATCTCATAATACATTATACATGGATACATTACTCCCACTCATACGCACATCATACTGTGTGCAAAATGACAGGACCATCGTAACATTATGGTACTTAATATAAAACAGGACACTATAATCAGAGGTTAAAATTGTCAAATTATGTACCGTGAAATGCAACCAATATATATTCCAATCCAACATTAACTCATAACGGCAACTGTTACAGATATATTTACACAAACAATAATTACATAAATGAAATAAAACAATATGTCACACAGGAATATTGTTACAATTAACTAAACAATACCATTAGATATTAAACACAATTGATAGTCAGCCATAACATCAATTTTAATCTTGATGAATTATCTTTAGTGAACGGAGAAGAACATATGGGTTGAGTACTGTGCAGTTGCAAAAGTGCATATTACCTGCAGACATCAATATTCATGAAGGTTTTTATGCATACAGAACATGTTACTGCAAATACTTATTTAACTCATTGACTATTACGCAAGGTTGATTCAGTTGTTCAAAATAGTCACACTATATGTACGAGTATATAACGTATAGGGAATATGTGTAGTTTTCAACTTATTGTAAATGACATTAATGCTTTTTAATGTTTTTAAAAACATATAAAGTATACATCATTGAAAATGCTGTTTGGAGATAAAATAATGGTATACTGATTCAGAGGAAGGGTCAGTTAATAGCTCATGAATATAAAGAAATATAAAGTTGTTTTTTTAGCTAACTCATTTTTTTCAATCAATCAAGTGCCACGCCAAGCGGCGTAGGTGATCATGTTTCTCCACAACTCTCTCAATCTTTCGTTGTTAATAAGTTCTGTTTTTGAAATTCTCCCTTATCAAGATGACAGCTCATCCAGCAACTTTTCTCCTGTCTTCTTCTCCCCTTGATCTCCTCTCACTTCTCCCCTTCCACTTATTACTAAATGTTCAACGCTCTTCTCATTACATCCGCTATAAGTATTTACATTTTGTCTCTAATTGTTGCCATAATTTATCTATTTAATTCAGCATCTCTGAGACATTGTATATTAGTTCATCTTAACTGTTCATTATTCTTTATAATTCTAAAAAAACCACATCTTAATAGCCTACAGCTCAGTATGAGCTATTTTGTTTATGGTTCATGTTCACATTCATATAACATTTTTTGTACACATGGTAACATAAAAGCAAAATACAAACTGCGACTTACATAACAATGTTTTCTAGTCACTAAACACATACGGCAAATGTATTCTGTACAATCACAATAATTTGGATCAAATATGTTTATATCGTGCGCCTGTCACAAGTACTGTGTAAACAGCGGCGACCCAACAAATCAATGTTAGTGAAAGAATGAATGATTGTTTGGAAACATTACATCAAGAAGTGTTCATTTCTTATTTACAAAGAATCATGGCTCTAATGTTGATCAATTGGGAAAATGAAACTTAAATATTTGATGCATGAATGAAACAAAAAAGGTTCGGTTCTAAAGTATGAGCTATTCTTTAAGATGATTGTAATTTTAGATGAGAATGCAGAATGGTGAGGGAATAGCATACCAAACAGCTTTCTTCAAGAGATTTTGTGAAAAACAAGGGGAAAGGAGCTGCTTCCCCCCTCCCTCTCCAATTTTTTAATTCTAAATAATGTTTTGTTTCACATTTTTAGGAAAATATTTTGTAGTTAACGTAATTTGTGTATAAAGAATCCATATTGCTGATGTCAACTTTTGTAAAACTCCCTTCCCCCAACTGTCAAACTTAGACTCGCCCCTCCCCTTCATTTGTTGTTATAATTTATAGACAACCGCTACAGTTGAGGTAGGATAAAGGCAATAGTTATGAATTGAGTTACACCGACGAAGACGGATGTGTCAGGCCATTGGCGCAAATAAAACCTCGACACAGCACATTTCCATTCTCTGGACGATATCCTGTTGGAAATCTAGCAGGACCATGATCTTGCTACAAGAGAGATCCAGTGAGAGTTTGAGAATGAACGCTGAAGAAGAAGAAGTATTGAGTTACAGAACATTGTTATAGCTTGTCAGTGATTGTTACTGAAACTTCCTAACCAGTGTTGCCTTCATTGCTTGGTAGTAATAGTATTTGGCATATTCCTGACTTTTCTAGAAAGAAAGCCCTGATATCAATCTCCTGGTGACTGGGTGTATGACTAGTATTACTCTTTAACTCAAATCCTGAGTCATCAGGTCAGTATAATTATGATGCAGAAGTCCAGGCAATTAGTGTGGCAACTAAAAAAAACTGATAAATCTCCAACTCTGGTCTTCAGTCTGTGGTATTCCTGACAGATGCAAGGTCAGTACTTCAAGCTCTCCAGTCTGGAAAACTAACAGACTTGTAAAAACTACTTAATGAATTGTTTTACCAGTATAGGGTAACCATGAAGTGGATACTCTCTCACTGTGGAATACCAGGAAATGAAAAAGCAGACCAACTGGCTAAGGAAGGTACTGCCGATAACCAGAATGATCAAGTCAATAAGAAAGCCACAAACACCAACACAAGATGACTATCACATTATGAACAGATCAGAACAAGTTATAATTCTACGCCTCAGAACAGGACACAACCAACTCCGCAGTCACATGTATACAAAGTTCAAGATTGGCAACACTGACATGTGTACATGTCGACAGGCAGCACAGAGTGCCAAACATATACTTCAAGAGTGTTCTGAGCATGAAACGCTGAGGCAGACATATTGGCCAGGGGAAACAACACTGGAATCAAAGTTATATGGAACACTGTATGAACTATAAAAGACAGTGAGTTTTATTCAGGAGACATACTTACAGATATTGACATGTTTCAAGTGAACGAAAGAAGAACAAGTAGAAAATCAGGTCAGTTTCAGGAAGAAACATCTGATCAGGAAGAAACATGTAATCAGGATGGAGCATATGATCAGGAAGAAACATCTAATCAATAAGAAAGAAGCATATAATCAGGAAGAAAAATATAATCACGAAGAAATATCTAATCAAGAAGAAACTTCAGGATGAAACAAACAATCAGGAACAACCATCTTATCAGAAAGAAACATGCAATCAGGAATACAAATTTAATAATGAAGAAACATCTAATCACGAAGAAATTATAGTCAGGAAGAAACATCTAATCAGGAAGGAACATCTAAACAGGAAGGAACATATAATTATTAAAAAAATATATAATCAGCAACAAATATTTATTCAGGATGAAACATCTAATCAGGAAGAAACATTTGAGGAGGACACAGGAAAGACTTTAGAAAAGAGGGACCTTGAAGGACTTGAAAGAAATCGGAATTATATTAAATGTGTCTGAGAACATATTATAGTATAGAGACAAATAGAAAGTTCTTTCCCATGGCCTACACACCCGAGAATGTGTAAACAACTCAGGTTCTCATGGGCTTGTTTGATTGTGATAGGGATCTCTGAAAGATACTCTTAGATACGTTATTTCATACACAGAACAGGTATGAAGAATACTACACGTAGGCGAATTCCGGCTCGCAAAACCATTTTTTTCTGGCCCGACAGGCTGATTTAAAAGTACTGTATGCGCCGGTTTCACAGCTCAGAAAACACTACTTCAAACATTAAATGACTAAAAAAAGGGAAGCGTCCCAATCCACACTCGAAAAGCCCAATCCGACACGCAGATAACAAAAATTGCTACCTCTGATATATACTTTTAAAAAATAGAAACGCAACATTATATCAAACGTGTTTCAACATTAAAAAAAATATAATTAATGTTTCAACGTTGGCATGAAGAAACTTTCAGACTAACTAAACCAAACCAATCTCCAGTCATTTCCAACGGTCCATTGATGATGATGGTCGCCCATTGCACTTCTGGCGATGCCGGTCCGTAAGAACAGGACATCTGTAGGGCCCTCTAGCACAAAGACCAGTGTTGTGCAGCCGGTTCCTGATCGTGTGATCTGAAAATCGACTGGCATTGACTGTACTGTGGATGACGCTGATACAAATCGATTGCTGAGGTGAAGTAGCTGTATGAAGCGGTCTTTGGTAGGAGTTGTGACTGGGTCTTCCACTGCGCCGCCAGTCTGTCACTGAGTTAGTTTGCTGAAATCGCCCCCAAAGACGACTAATGGTGCTTCTAGCCACATTACATTTTCTGGCCACAACATTTTGAGATTGTCCGGTCTGGAAGCGTTCAATGATGGTGTATTGTTGTTCTGTTGTGAGGTTAGCCATACATTGAATTTTTAACTGAATTTATTCGAGAACCTTCAATATTTTATAGTCATTCAATGACATGGACAAAGAATTGTGTGTTCAGTAGGTTTCACGGTATTTTCATGTACCTGTCACGAGTTATTGCCAAAAATGTTGTTTTGACCCTGACCTCTTACACGATCACACGAATAATGATGTGAGTAAAATAAAGGCAACCAAGAGAAGTTAATAGCAAGGTGGACTGTTGACCAGGTGGACACATTCCACCTACCAGTTGGACACATTCCACCTGGTTGAATGATGTTCAATCAGCGAATATCTTTTATAAAAGAAAAGCAAAATTAAACAAAATAACAACAACGAATATGTGAATATGGACACCAAAAACTGCACTATATAAAACGAGTCTCATACCATAACTATTCTACCAATGTCAAACATGGACACTAACAACTGAATAAAAAAAAAACAACTACTTACAACTGAAATGTCTTGTCTATGGAATCCTAGGAGTAGCAATAAGAGATAGAATCAGGAGCGAAAACGTCAAAAGAATAACAAACACAATGTTAATCCTCGATCACGTCATAAAACAACAGATTAAGTGGTTTTCCCATTCCTAAAGACTACCATCAGACAGTGCCCCTCAAAAAGCATTACTATACAAACACGATGGATACAAACTTAGGGGCAGACCTTGCAAGTGATTGATTACATAAAAGAATCAACGAAAACAAACATAGCACACAAAAAAGCCATCTCCAGAGAACTCTTCTACCCACGACTTTTATGTATAAAAGGGTATAAAAAGAAAAGAAAAATATGTGATGTAAGGTACAATATGTCATATAGACATCTACATTTGATATAGATGATTTAATGTACAATATGTCATATAGAAATCTACATTTGATATAGATGATTTAATGTACAATAGGCTATATCATATAGTTGATTTAAATGTACAAATTTAATATAGGCATCTAGATTTGATATAGATAATTTAATATAAAATATATTGACATCTAGAGTTGATGAAGATAATGTGGAAAACAAGTGAAAGATACTTATTATTCCTCTGCGTTCATTCTCGAGCTTCTGAAGATTATTATCGTGTGGTCTGGAGAACGGAATGCGCTACCATGGTCTTATATCTGATTCCTTTATATCTATTTTTTATGCCAGGAAAGAAAATATTACAAAATGTTTACGTATTTCGTTTTGGCGCATCCGACTTGAGCATGGCTTCTGCTTCGCTTTGACCCTAAATGGGATTGGGCAGTCAATGCCACATCACAACCACCTTAGTCGTCTCATACGACAAGCATGCCTGGTAACAGTATTTCTTTTCTTAGCCATCCCCCCTTTTAGGCACAGGCTAGTCACGGTCCTTTTGAAAGATAATTGTTGTGCAATTGTTAGTAACACATAATTCCGTCGTCTTTTTGGTGTTCCTCATGATCTTTCTATGCTCATTTTGTATGCTGGCTATTTGATTCATTCTCATCAAGTGGCTGGCCTGTTCTAGTCTTTGTTATTCAATATATTTAATCACATACGTTGTTCCAACAGTTATTGTAATATTTTCTTTCCTGACATAAAAATAGATATAAAGGAATCAGATATAAGACATGAAATGAACTGGAAAGACTGGCTAAAGACCAATAATGATGGCAGATATTCGCTGAGAACATGTTCCACATACATTTGATCAAGGCTGAAATAAGTAGACAAAAGAAATTGTAATAAACTCCCATTGAGTCAGAACATCGATACTAGGTATTATATGAATCAGTGTGTGTATTTGTAATTAGCTCTGTCATTGTTATGTGAATCTGAACAGTAGTTCTCGCCATATCATGTTGTGAATGTTCTCTTTATATATGTATGACAGTCGAAACGTCAATTTGTGTGTTATATATGTGTTACCAGTAATTAGTAAAGCTGCGTAAACCTATTTCAATTAGGCCTATCACTTATTGAGCCAGAAAAAGTTAATCTAACAAATATAAACATATTATAACGATATATAAAAGATTAATTAGATGCGGAAATCAAGGAATGGTTCGGCCACCTGATCAGACTGAAACCAGATCGCATTTCATCGATATCCTTCAATAGATCATCTGAAAAGAGAAACATGGGAAGACTCAGACAAAGATGGATAGATGGCATCAAATACAAGAACATCGAGACTGCACTATGTCAGCGGCATCACAGCTAGCAAAAGAAAGAATACTTCGGCTCCCTATAACGTCTATTAACACACATGGATAGGACAAGACAAGAAGTACATATATATTCTTATGAATCTTTAGTGTATAAAGTTTGATTCAGTAATACGATCTTCAGTGTAAAATGTTTAGTAAGATATAACAATGAACATACATTGAAACCAGTATGAAAAACTCACTACTGTTAAATACATAAATATATACAATGACTAACACATTTTACAAATGACTTATTGTGAGATATCAAAGTTAGGTAATTTACAAGTAGACGCCATCACATAGTCAAGTTATTTCCCTTCTCTATGTTTGTAAATTTTATGCTCATCATTTAAAAAATTAAATATTTTTTTTATGGTTATGGTTAGGATAGTTGTGTTTTACATAACTAAGGGTAACCCAAGCCCTAAATAAATAAATATTTCAATTATTAAATAATAAACATGAAATGTACATAGACAAGGGAAATAATTAAACATGTTGTGACGTCTACTACTCTCTACCTCTGTGCTGTTCATCCTAACACATTTGATCTAAGATATTCTTTTCTTTAAATAGGAATTGATTCATCACTTTATATCTATCTATCTATACGCTGTGGCCCTTGTTTGCCTCGCGGCGTCAGGGGTGGAAGAGTTCTCTGTAGATGTCCTTCTTGTGTGCGGTTTGTAAGCTTGTTCCTGTGGCTTCTTTTATTTATGTGATCCATCTCTGACATGGTCTGCCTCTGGCTTTATAGCCGTTATGTCTATTTGCCATGATTATTTGTGGCATGCTATCTGTTGGTAATTTGGAATCGTGTGAAAACCACTTGATCAGTTGTCTTTTGATGTATTCCAATACTGGTATTGTTTTGGTTATCTGTCTGATGATAGCATCAATTTTTATCTCTTAATGGCACTCCGAGTATTCTTCGTAGACATGTAATTTCTGCTGTCACTATTTTTCTTTTGTCTTGAGCTGTCATTGTCCAGGGTTGGCACTGGTAGCATAGTGATGGAATAATAATAGTCTTGTATAATGCAACTTCTGTGTCTATGTTTACATTTTTGTTCTTGAAAATGCGTGTCATCTATCCAAGGTTCTGGTATGTTTTGTTGCATCTATATTCATCACTATGTATTGTTAATCTGGGAAAAAAAGTAACAGTCATGATATCGACGACACATAATTTCGTAGTATGACTCAGCTCACAGAGAAATATTGTTGGTGCATCACAAGTGATGGTGACCATTTCGAACATCCAGATTTGAAATTCAGTTAGAGATATGTCATTGCCTATGAGTCGTAGATGGCTATAAGCCAATTTCGAGCCACACATGTTTTTGGACAGTTCGAGCATAGAATGATCACTTTAGAGGGTTTTTGGTATATCTAGGACTTTCTAGCTACTCTACGCTGTTGAGTTGCTGTATTTATCCTCGTTTCGTAAGACGATGTGCCCATTTTTTACCATAGAGCGCCATGTAGATCTATTTTGTATAGGTTCATCCCATGTATCTCGGTCTATTTCAAAGGCTTTCGGTGAGGTATTTAATGAGTCTTTGTAGCGCTTCTTTTGACCACTTTGAGATCGTTTACCCTGCTCCAGCTCACCATAGAGAAATATCTTCGGCAGGCGATGGTCTGGCCTACGTACCAGATGACCTGCCTAACTAATCGGTGTCTGCATGAGAATAGTGTCAAATGCTAGTGATATCAGATATGTTAAGATTTGTAGCATCCGGAATCTTCCCTTGCCATGATAATGAATTCTGCACAATGATCTTATAGACATAGAGAAATACACTGACCGGAATGATGTAGACACATCACCCATACTACGCCTCAGCACATTCCTTAATGATCTCAGTCTCCGTAAGTTTGAATTGTGCGAAGAAAGACTTCACATTTTCTAACCGATTCGTTGTAGACTATTGTGTATATTTCAGGTCAGTGTTTCATGCTCTATCGCCGTTTCATGATCTAGCATTGTTTCACGCTCTATCATTGTTTCATGTTCTACCATGTTCTTTCATCATGAACCTCCATGTTGTGTAGATGTCTTCTCATCTTTCTTGTAATCTGGAATCTGTTTATTTCTCTCGATCCTCAGGGATGATGCAGTACGAAGCTTTAGTTTTCTCACGTGCAAGATGGCGTTTCTTTCATACCAGGAAGTAACTATCATCAGTATGCGTGACTTCGAGAAGAAGTCACCTACTGCGTGTGTATATGTTCCACCATTTTGTTTGCAGACATGAAAGTCTTGAATCATTTGGTGATGTTAACGTTGGATACACAGTTTATATGACTGCCTAGCTTCAATATGGCCACATCTGGTAATTTTAGTCAAATCTGTCATTGCTGGTATAAAAATGATCAATAGGGTTTAAAGCGTTTCATCATATGTGCTATGTCCCACTCAATGATCAACGAAGCAGCACGTCGCCTGTTGAGAGTCTCACGCATATCACGTATCTCCACATATCACGTATCTCCACATATCACGTATCGCCACATATCACGTATCTCCACATATCACGTATCTCTTCATCTTTGAGAGGTAGTCTCTAGGGATCTACGAAAAAATTCTACTATATATCAAGACATTACGAACAGGATTTGAACCCGCAAACTCCTGAACACAAGGCGAACAGATTAACCATTGCGTTACGGAAATCCCCCGTAAAAAGACGACTGTTGCAGAGATCTAACCAACATTGTTTCTGTTGGTAGCTGAGCGCGGTACCTATTCCAATGCAGACACAACATACTAAAGTATGTTATTACATACTATCTTTCATTTGTCTGATAATCCCGTATGTTTTACCACAGAATTTGTAAGAAGTTCTCTTTTATAAATTGTTTTGACAATTGTAATACGGCCTCTTGGTTCCCTTGTCAACTCTAACATCTCTCTTCCTTTGAGAACTTGATTATCTCTTTCGCAAATGTATGCGATGCAAATTTATATTTCCAAATCATGTCCATCTCCTGTTTTGTAAGATGTTGTCTGGACTGTGTTCTAGGGAAGTTTGTTGTTAGATTGTTTGGTCTATCCTACACATTACTTTGTTCTACCCAACACATTAATTTGTTCTATCCCACACATTACTTTGTTCTATGAAGTGGTGAGCAATCATATCACGTCATCTTTACTTTATTTTTATTACATGGAGTCTTTTAAATATGTTACTTTCTCTGTCAATATGTTATTACTTAGTCTGCTAAATATGTATACTTAGTTTGTTAACTATTTTACTTTGTCAATTAACTGACTTTGTTAACCAAAATTTTTTTACTAGGTCAGTCTTATAGTTAAATTACCTAGGTTGTCAAATATATCACTTTGAGTGGTCAACTGTTTTAATTAGTGAGTCAACAATTTTACACAATGTATCAACTATTTGACATAGTCTGCCACATACTTTACTTACTCTATAAATGCTTAAATAAGTCTCACAACTATTTACTTATTGTGTCAATTTTTTTACTTAGTTTGTCAATAATTTTACTTTGTGAATTAGGCCTATTGTACGTAGTTGTCAACTATTGTACTTTTAGTCTGTCAACTATTTTACTTAGTCTGTCAACTATTTTACTTGGTCAAATTATTCTATATAGTTTATATATAGTATATTTTTTAGACTGTCAACTATTTTACTTAGTCTGTCAATCTCGTATTTTACTTAGTCTGTCAACTATTTTACTTAGTCTGTCAATTATTCTATATAGTATATATATTATATTTTAGTTAGTTAGTTATTCTACACAGTGTCATAGATATATTGAACTAATTATTCAGACACCGAAAAAGAGATGAATAAATGTACAGATAAAAGAATGAATGTAATTACAGATAAATATTAAAATAAAATAAAAATCATGAGCATATTTCACCAATAAGACGGGATAATAACATTAATGGCCGATTCTAGTGGCCAATATGACTAGACTTGTTAATCACAAAACCCGCTTATCCGAACGATACGGAAAACCCACAACTGATATCTAAGTGATAAAAGTGAAACAAGTCAACAGTATTAGAAGACCTGTTGGCTAAATGAAAAACAGCCTTCTAACATGACAGGTTTGAGATTTCTGGTGATTTTCAATGGCTGCCGACATGGAGTATAATCACTGTGACCAATGAAAAGCACGGGAAAATGTTAAATGAGTGATTTCGGAAGGATGTTTTCCAATTAAACAATGTGATCTTGTGTATAGACGGTCTCGAGCCAACACTACACATAGCTTTGGTAAATTGTAGATCACACAGATGAAGTTTGAAATAAAACAGATGATATAAGTAAATATTTAGCATGTATTATTATGTGAAAAGCAGGGCCGTATTTTCCTAAGTGGCGGGGAGAGGGTGGGTTTGAATACTACCCCTACGTTCCTCGTGATGTTTGTTTTTCTTGTGTGTGCGAATCAGCGGCGTAGCTTAGAAGGAACGTTCTCTCCCCCACCACTTTCTACAAGCTGATGGAAAATGAAATGAAAACTACAAAACAGTCGCGAAGACACAATATACTTTACAAAAAATGGCAGCAAATTGAGCTGGTTAAAGAGAATGTGTTACTACCGTAAAAGTAGTCACAATTGGTGATAGCTAATAGATTGCTTCATCGATCTGATCAAATAAAAAAAATATATATATATGACGCTACATGGGTTATTAATTTAACATGATCGAAACTTGGCATTATTAAACAACAGTATTTAGTGCAAAAAATATATATAGGCCTATATATTTTTTGCTATTATCCACTTTCATAACTCTACCAGTGAGAAATCCACTATTAGAGGTCATTCATTCATTCATTCATTTTCCTTTTGCGCTGAAGTTAGCGCATAGGGCAGAGATCAGATCTCTTCAATTATGTCTGTTCAAAGCTATTCTGTGCAGTTCTTGAATAGTATGAATATTGCCTGTTTTACTTTCTCTAAGTATTGTTCTTCTGAGTGTTTATTTTGGTCTACCCCTTGCTACTATTATAGGTAGGCCTATTTATATATAGTATATTTATCAATCTATCTAATATATTCATTTGAATAAATTCATTTGAAATGAAGTGCTTCAGAAAGATCCTACGAATATCATGGACAGAGAAAAACAACAACATTGAAGTTGTGAAATTACTGAAACTAAACGAAGGGTGGCTTCTAAATACCATCATACGAAGAGAGCTACATTATTTTTGACACTTTAAACAACGTGATGTATCGGTATCGAGCTGAGGACAAAGTGCCATGTAGGAGAGAAGAGGAAGACCAAGAAGACGATGGACCAGCGATATCGAATAATGTATGCACATATCTCTGACCAATGCAGGCCTGCTTGCCCAGAACAGAGAGGCGTTCTGGAAAGAATGTCACCAGATATATATATATCTAATATCTATCCATCGATCTAATATTGATATCTCTCTATGTTATTTCATGGCCGAATACAGTGTATAGAGCAGAAAACAATGATTCTAGTTGTAGCAAATGAACATGCAACAGTTGTAAATTAACTCTTTATCACCTTAAGTTTCCAAGTCTTGTAACTATTTTCGGAATAGTTTATGCAAACATAGAATGGTACATGTATATAACTTATACATTTTCTGTTGTTATACTGTCTATATTAATATCAAAACCTTCAGAAGTGAACAGACAATAGGAATTAATGTAATCTGTTTGTATATACATACGAACAGTTAAACCATATTTCAGAAAGTAATATAAAGGATGTCCATAAAGTTGACGTAAACTCATTTACATTACTGGTGACACTAGGTCTCATGGATTGTGAGTATTTAATGTGGACATCTGTGGCGTCATTGACGCAACAACAAAAACAAACAAACAACACTATTGCTCATGTCAATGACGCATTGGGTAAAGTGGCTTTTAGTACAGTAAAGTCATTTATTTGACAGTGAATACAATTTAGCTCTGCAACTAACAGCAATTTTCTGAGATATTCTGCGCATTGGTTCATAGAAACGGCCAACTTTCAAAGACGTCATATTAAGCAAATACATTTCTTTTCACATTCACTACTCTGCGGTCTATAAAACCCCTATATTTAGGCCCCACTATACAAATAGAGATTTTATCAACTTACAAGCTCGGTGGGTCAGTCTAAAGGACAGTTTTGTACAGGCTTTTAGTTCAGAAACAATTACATACGTTCTTAATGTGTTGTATTGTGTCATGTGACGTATTCCTTCCAGAACGTTGTCTTCCCAATGAACTCTCTGAACCTATTTCTGTCTTAGGCGATGTTGCTTGCATTTTCTAGCGATGTATTCATGTTATCTTTAATGTCGTCAGTCCATCGTCTTCTTGGTCTGCACCTTCTCCTCTTCCCAGGTACTCTTCTCTCATGTGTTGTATTATATTTTGTAATATATCCACTGTTAGATTAAGTGGCATCTTCGCATAGAAGGTTCACTGTGATACGTTTTAACAGTGTGATATTTCAATAACGTCTTTCGGCGCTTGGCTGAGAGGTAAGATTGTTGGTCTCTCAACTTTGAGGTCCAGGGTTGGACTCCCGAATAAGGACAGGGTTTCTTTTTTTGTCGGAGGGTAAATTTTAAAAAACAAAACAAAACCCATCAATTCTGTACATGACGTGGCGACAGCATGGGCATATGACCTTTATCAAACAAGCCTTACACAGCCTCTCTGCGACCCCCTAACGGGAATACTTCCGTACTGACAATTTTTTGTGTGAGTCAGATATTTCCATCAGACTTACATACGTGTCTCTGTCAGATGCCTTACTACTGGAGATAAACGGACATGTCCATTATAAGCTATATTCACCTGGTGCCTATACTCAGAGTGGACATTTTATAGTTGGACATTGACGTTGGATATTTATCACTTGGACGTGAACAACAGTTTGTAACGTATTGGATATTTAAGATACAGCAACAATAAAGCCCAAGTTTCTCTTACATGCCAATTACCCACTTACTGAATGTGCAAAGTAAATGGTTTTGTATACCTCACAGAACTCTGGCTAAGTCCATAGTTGCTGATTGTGCAAATAGAGGAACCACCATCAGGTGACATATTCTTTCCAGAACGTAGTTTTCCCTATGAATCTCTTGAATTCTCCGCGACCTTGAGCATGCTGTCCTGACTCTTTCAGTGACATGTGCAGGCAAAGGTGGCCTGTGCCCCTGTTGCCTTCTATCCCCTCAAGTAACAGTCTCTTAATGTGACTGAAAAAAATTATCTTTTTCTTTGATATGGTGTACAGAAGCCATACTTTCTGGGCGTTAATTGTTCGTAACACCTCCTGGTTTGTTTTCCTTGCTGTCCATTGTATTCTCAAAACTCTTCTATAGCACTTTGGCCACTATTTATTTAGTCGGGTTATATATATATATATATATATATATATATATATATATATATATATATGAGAGAGAGAGAGTATACACATGCATATATCATTACGACTATGTTTTCGCCCGTCCGCAATGCCCAAATTATAGTCATGGAACCGCCCATGTGTTACCGGAGCCCGATAGGGGATGAACGAATAGCAATACTGTTTACCTTCCATGCATATCGTAAGAGGCGACTAGGAAGGCTGTGGGATGGAGTTGGCTGTCTCATCGCATATAGGTCAGTCATGCTGAAGCCCGATGTGTCAGCCCGAAAATGCAGATATCACAGCAATGCTGTAAACCATGACATAACGCATTCCTTTCTCTAGACTGCAACCTGATGATTTGTAGGAGTTTGAGAACGAACGCAGAAGAAGAAGAATTCATGGATTTTTTGTAGTGACGTTTCAAATGTCAAGCCTTTCTTCAGAATATAGACCAGAGATGTGCACCATTTTTCATCGGGAGATCGGATCAAGGTTTCTTCGTGTGTTATGGTGTCAAAAAAGCTTTTTAAACAAGTTATATGGTGCTCCATCGTTTTGGGAGACATATGCATACAGGTCATATCAACCTGTCAGGTCAGAAAAAATAGCTTGTCGGACCAGATTTTGCTATCCCTGATATCGATCATGTATGTTGATCTCAAACAGCGTCACTTCTTTTGGCAGACTCAACGTATCCTTGGTAACTTTGCATATAGTGTGTGTTATTGAAAAGCAAATCAGAATAATCATTCATTCATTCATTTTCCTTTTGCGCTGAAGTTAGCGTATATGGCAGAGGTCAGATCTCTCCAATTCTGTCTGTTCAAAGCTATTCTGTGCAGTTCTTGAATAGTATGAATATTGGTTATTTTACTTTCTCTAAGTATTGTTCTTCTGAGTGTTTCTTTTGGTCTACTCCTTGCTTTTTTGCCTGTAGGTATCAATTCAAGAGATTGGTGGTGTATTCTGTTGGTGTCTGCGCGTAGGACATGTCCATAAATTAGAATAATAGATCATGTAAAATAAGAGTCGCTTAGTGCAATCAGTGCGCAGGTCATATATTTTGGAGAGAGTCTTCAATATCCCCTCAATGGCAGTTGTGTCATTACTCTATGTTTACACATCCAACGAACGGTTACTAAGCAACTGCAATATGTATCCATTAATTCCCAATTATCAGGATATTTATAAGTTTGCAATAGCCACTTTTGTAAGCAGGAATTTAAGATCATGGATAATGGGAGCATCTGCCGCTGAGATGCACTGCTACATTGTTCGATGTTTTTTTTTAACCTTTCCATGCATGAGCCAAGATTCTACAAAGTTGTTGGTAAAGATTTTAAATCTCGAACACTGGATCACACATGTACACCCTCATTTATGATGTCCAGCAAAGATCTCAATTAAGATGTCCAACAAAAATCTAAATTGTGGCGTCTAGCAAACTTCTAAATTTCACTATCCTGTTGCAAAGGCTGCGTATAAAATAAGAATCTCACACCCTCGATCTACCTATGAATATCATTGTTAACATTGAAGGGAGCTCATAATCAAACAAGTAAAGACAGACATTACCCACCTTAGTTTACAAATAATAGTACACCTATGAAAAACTATGGTTTGTCCAACAGCAACCTTCCGAATGTACTGAAGAGATTTTTATAGGGACCCCCCTCTCCCCAAACTCCCATAACTCTTTCCCACACCTGACAAAACTGTAGACTATGTGTTCTTGATAAAGGCATTTTGATCGAATCGTCAATTCTCGTGTGTTATAGTTAGTTAGTTAGTTAGTTAGTTAGTCGTCGGATCATCATCACTGCAAACTGGACACATCCATAGTTGCTCCGATCTCTCATTGAGTGTATCCGCCATCACACTTCTGCTGACAGTACCGGTCTTATGCTGGTTGACCATCATTCTTCTGCGCCCTCCAAAATGTTCACCTCTAGCAACACCGCATTTCAATCCCTGATCTTTAATCCTAGCCATTGAAAAGGAGTCATCATCCACATTAGTCTCACTCTCGCGTGTTATATCTCTTAAGGAGTTTAAAACGTCAGCGCGATCCATTGCCCCATCGCCCTGTGCCACAATCGCACACGATGCCAGTTGATCCGCTCTTTCATTGCCTCGAACGCCCACATGTCCCGGCACGAAAATAAATGTAACTGCTTTCAAGCTCGCATTTCTCAAGACCTCAATCCACTGTTCGCGAACGAGACCCACTTGTACCTTCTTAATCATACTCATAGAGTCACTCAAGATGCAGACCTGCGTTACCTTCTGTGTGCGTAGCCACTCAAATGCCTTGGTCACCGCCATAGTCTCCATGGTCATACTACTCGTAGTGACCGCAAAGGCACCACTTTCCTCCTTGATCGTTTTACCTGCGCACTGAGCTGTAAAGGCCCAAGCACTGCGAACATGCCTAATTACAGATCCATCAGTGTATATAATCACATCCCCCTCTTTGGTATTCTCACTGATTAAAGCCTGCACTTCTTTCTCCACAGCTGTGGGACACCATTCTCTGCATTCTCTGCTAAGTGATATTACTACTCTCAAACAAGTTTCGAAATCTGTGGGTAGACCTATCCATTCCGCACCTGCTGCCACATCCTGTAATCTGCACACGCTTTGTATGACATCCTCATCACGTCCCATCCACGACCTTCCTCTCTTGAGTCTGCTGCCTTTAACTTTCTGTATTTCGGAATGCAACGGGTGTTCCTTATCTGCATGTATTTGAAGGTACGCCCGTGCACGACAATACTGTAATCTATGCTCAGCTGTTGGGCAGTCAAGTAGGTATCGCATAGCTCTTGTCTCTGTGTCTCTTGTGCATCCCAGAATGATACGCATTGCTGCAT
Organism: Meghimatium bilineatum; assembly: GCA_034231615.1. Lineage (NCBI taxonomy): Eukaryota > Metazoa > Mollusca > Gastropoda > Stylommatophora > Philomycidae > Meghimatium > Meghimatium bilineatum. Next base: position 64,653,173 of record CM067321.1, on the reverse strand, counting down.
TCTGGACTCTATCCAGTCTTTCGATCTGAGTTTGGCTAAGAGTCAGAATTGCCAGTACATATTCCACCACAGCCACATCCAAACCCTGGTACAAAAGAAATAACAATCTTTGCTCACACTGCGCAGCAGCCATAACCTTCATTGCTGCTAAGCCTTTGCCTGCCCTTATGATAATGTGGTCAACATGTTCCCTGAAACTCAGACTTCTTGCAAAAAATACACCCAAATATCTCATTGTGCTAGTTCTTTCTAAACTTTTCCTGGACAACGAAACTTGTGGCATGGGTGTCTTTACCATGTGATTTGTGGCCCGGAAGGTATCGTGTTATCTTGAAAGAAATAAGTGTTTACCAACATTGTTAGGAAGATATCGTCCAGGAAAGAAGACATGGCAGAATGCAGCCAAATTTGCGCAGGATGTTTTTGAGGGGTTCGATTCGCGCATGGAGACATGTGCGGTGACAATAGACCTTGATGATGCGTACAATAGGGCGTCCTTGGATATCTTGATGCACCAGCTGTTAAATCTTGCAGTTAATCCTTTTGTCGTGAGCTGGATTGGCGCCGCCCTGATGCACAGGGTTGTAGTTCTTAAGTGTGGTAACTGGATATCTACACCAACGGTTATTAGCCCTGGCCTGCCACAGTGATCGCCTCTATCTCCTATACTTTTCAATGTATACACAGTACATATCGCTGGCAATCAAATCACAGGTGTTGGCAGAACGATGTCATATACCGATGATATCCTGGTGTATAGACAGGGCAGAAATCGAGAAGAGTGCGTCGTGGAACTACAGAAGGAGCTGGACAGACTGACAAATTGGTGACGAGATACGAGAGCAGAGGTTAATCCGTCTAAGGCATTCGTGACGTGGTTTTCCTTGAACAATCTCGTGTGTTATGCGTGTATTCAATGATTAGCAAATTTGTATCATCCTACTTCCTAATTACAACCCATATATATATATGAATATTCTGTAGTGGTGTTGACACGATGTTAGAATTAGCAATGGAGTATCTGAGATTCATTGGATGACCTACCTTATCTAGTTTCCTACTAGAAAAACCAAATATTAATAGCAAATGCTTCGTTTTCAAACGCAAGTGACGTGTGAACTTGACCATTGGTTGCCTTGACTGACAAGTGACGTGTGAACTTGACCATTGGTTGCCTTGACTGACAAGTGACGTGTGAACTTGACCATTGGTTGCCTTGACTGACAAGTGACGTGTGAACTCGACCATTGGTTGCCTTGACTGACAAGTGACGTGTGAACACGACCATTGGTTGCCTTGACTGACAAGTGACGTGTGAACTTGACCATTGGTTGCCTTGACTGACAAGTGACGTGTGAACTTGACCATTGGTTGCCTTGACTGACAAGTGACGTGTGAACTCGACCATTGGTTGCCTTGACTGACAAGTGACTGATTAGGCCTACTGTTCTACATGGACACCAAAACTAAACAGGTAAACTAAACCACTAATTGACGAATGAACCAACTATCTAAGCACGTAAAATAAGGATGGGGTAGTAAGTTGTATGTTTCACACCCCCCCCCCTCTAAGCATATAGAACTTAATATTGATAACTACTAGTTAGTACAAAAGAAAGATGGTAACTAACCCCCCCCCCCCAATCTCCTTTTCACACCCTACGATAAAATTCCTGAATATATCGATTTAAAAAAACTATTTCAAAACGAACATATTTTTTTTAAAGGAGACTCTTACCATATAGAAAGTGCTGAACCTGTTCGCCCCCTTTTTTGTCCCATGAAAACATATGTATACCCATGATTTTAACTACCTTGTTATTTGACTAACGCACTAACAATCATCCCCTATGTATATATCTGTAGTACTTACGTAGAACACAGTTTTTGATGTTTCACTTGAATACAACAGACGGACTATTACTAAATCTAAGGGGGTATGATGTAAACACGAGAACATACAAATTACAATACACAAGACATTTTCAACGTTTCGAACCGTTAGGTCTCGAAGCGTTACCTTATATTGGCTGATGGATTTAGCTAGAACTTAGCATGACAAAACAAAGGGGTGAAAACTGTGTAGGTTAGATGTATAATACAAACAGATGATGGTAGGTCAAAAGTGATGTAAAATATAGCAACAGCTGTGAAATTATGTAAAATATATCAAATGTCAAGTTATGAAAAATATAGCAAGTTTCAAGTTATGTAAACATCAGGAAGCGATAACTCTTACATAATAGCTTTCTTTCTTTTTATTACCTCTTTATGTCTTGCGGAGTCAGGGGTAGAAAAGTTCTCTGGAGACGTTTTTTGTGTATTTCATATATGTTTGTTTTCGTTTATCTTATATTTCTGTAATCCATCTTTTGCAAGGTTTGCCCTTGGCTTTGTATCCATCGTGTCTGTATAGCAATGCTTTTTTGAGGAACACTATCTGATGGTAATCTGGAAGCATGTGAAAACCACTTTGTCTGTTGTCTTCTGATGCAATCAAGGATTGGCATTGTCTTTATTAATCTTCTGATGTTTTTGTTTCTGATTTTTTTCTCTTACTGTTACTCCGAGAATTCTATGTAGACAAGTGATTTCTGTTGTAACAAGTTTTCTTTTGGCTGTGTTGTTATTGTCCACATTTGACATTGGAAGTATAGTGAAGGTATGCTGATCGTCTTATATAGTGCAGTTTTGGTGTTCATGTTCACATGTTTGTTTTTAAAAATAGGAGACATTTGTTCTAAGATCTGAAATACTATGTTGGATTACTTTGCTATTTTTCCCATTTGATGATATGATGATTCCAATATATGTGAATTCTTTCCCCTGTTGAGTTGTTGGCCATCGATGAAAGTAGCTTCTTTCTGTTTTTGCAATTGACATTACCTCGGTTTTTTTCTGTGTTTATCGTTTATCGTCATATTAAAGTCACTTACATGGTGTGTGGAGTCTATGTATATGTTGTAGTTGTTCTGTTTATATTGTTGCTTGATCGTTTGCAAAAGGAAGTTGGCTCAAGAGGTTGATTAGGTTGTCTTCTTCATTAGTGTTGGTAATTTTACATATGCGATCGATATATGTGATGATTAGCAAGGGAGATAGGACACATCCTTGTCACACTCCAGAGTCTTCTGAGAACTCTCCATATTACCTACGAGCGTTTTAGTAATAATAGCAACGAGATTATTTAGTTATTTATAGTTTATTATTATATAATAAACTATAAATAATTATAAATAAGAACTATAAATAATTTATTATTATATAATAAGACAGAATTGATGCCTTTGAGATGTGGGTATATAGAAGAATAGGGAGAACATCATGGAAAGAAGAAAACAAATAAAGAGGCACGAAAGACACTTAATCTTTACTATCTTTGTGATGTCTTTATTTTTTCAGTTGTATAATTTGTGGGGGCTTTAAGTGTATATTTATGAAAGATGTTTTCATCGTATTTTTTCCATGCGTTTTCTATCTCTTGTTTTATTATACTTTTGCCATTTATCCTCTCGTTCTTGTATAGACTGCAATCTTTTTTTTTTTCTTGTTTTAAACCAATGTCTAAATGTTTGTTTCTTTTGTTTTTATATTTTTGTTTAGTTTCGTCGTTTTATCAAGCAATTGTTTTACTTCTTTTAGCTTTGTTTTTATTTCCACAAATAATCAGGTTATTTATCGGTGTAGTTTGGAAAAATTCCCATTTCCTTTCAATACTTCCAGTAATGATGGGCAGTTATTCATAAGATTTAATAATATATTGACGTCGTTTCTCTTTATCATCTATTATCTTGTGGTAAGTTTACTCTTATTATCTTGTGTTATCTATGTTCTTTTTTTTCACTGGTTGTTCTTTTGTTGGTCTTCTTTTGGTTAGTCTAACTAGCCTCTAGCCTGTGTCGATGTTTGGTATTGCTCTTGTATCTGTAATGTTTATTTTTTGTTTGTTTCGGACTGATAAAACCATTCTCTGATGCTATGTTTAGGTTGTCCCATTTGTAATTGTGCCATGTTTTGGTTTTTTATTTTTTATAAAAAAAACGTATTTTTTAAAACTAGTATACCGTGTTCAATGCACAAATGGATTATTTCTTTATCATTTTCATTCAGCTAAATTGTTGGTTCGCTAAAACTACTGAGGCATTTTTCTTGTTCTGTTTCCCACTCGCCCTAGAAGTTTCCCATGACATACATGTCTTCTGCGTCGTTGACGTTATTTATGGTGTCGGATAGTTTATTGAAGAACTCTGTTCTATCTTCATCTTTATGTTCATTGCACGGGGCGTATATTTGTATTTTTGTGGTTGTTTTATTGATTTTCTTCGCCTCTTTCTTATAATTTTTTCCGAAACGAATTATGTGTCAACCATGTGTTTTTTTTTATTTGTATGTATTATAAAATCCACGCATGTGTGGCTCTCTTATTCATCCATACGCAACTCCATATTAGTAGGGTCCTATATAGTTTTCGTCGACGTTCCTATTATTACTTCCTTTTTTGTCTAACATCTTCTATAACTAAAAACTTTGCTTTTCTCGATAAAAGTAATCTGCTATCTTTTCTCCCTGACCGCAAACATTCAACGTGTAGTTATGTTAAACCGCTGTCGTTTTAAATCCATTTCTATGTTAGCACCATATTTCACACTACCGGTTTGCTAGCCAGTCGTTGTACAGATATTTTTCACTGACACGTTGTTACATCAGGAAATACAACTGCCGCTTCTAGTTCTAACCACATTCGTCTAAAGTTTCATCATTAATTCACACACTGTTATTTTCCTTTTCATTTCTTAGAAAACACTGCGGTTAAAACCACACATTTCACTTTGAATCTTCCGTAAACACAATAACTTTACAAGCTTATGCCATTTTGGCCAACTGGTCCAATAGCTTATGTTAATTATTGCAAGTCATTAAGTTGCAAGTCATAAGTTGCAAGTCATACATTCTGTACAGTATTAATGAAAAACGCATTTGGAAGAGACAGTGTTTCCAAGAACCTCGTATTGGTATTACATATATATATAGTATATATATATATATTAGTAACTGTTATCACTGCTGATGTTTGATTGACGGGGACAGGAAACACACTTTAAAGATATAATGGCTAATATATAACCGTCCAATATTAACATTAATGTTCTCTGTTACGTTGCAAACTTTTGTAACATTCTTGTGTACAAATGACCATGTACTTGTGTGTTTTTTATACTGCTGTGTAGGTTTTAGAGTTGTTGACACACGTAGTTTTTGTATTACTCGTTTCTTTTTCGGTTACAGTGAAACGTATGTTTGTCCTCTCGTATTCCATTCTTCGAGACCTGTCCGTACAGCAGAGGAATCTACGGAAACTGCGTCGAAAGTTTCCTGAGAGAAACGCGTACAGGATTGGATTGACGCAGCTGTTCATGTAGGCCAGGCAGTTTGCAAAAAGTAGGAAACTGACAGATCGTTCACTGGGTTCCACGCCGTAGACTTTTTGTAAGAACAATATGATCTGTATAGGTAGCCAGCACAAAGCGAATATGACTACCACAATGACCACCATCCTTGTGACACGTTTCTTGGCTCTCATACTTTCAGATGATTGATTTCCACCACCAGGAGCAACGCCATAGAGGAGCCGCTTTAGCATAAGTCCGTACAATAACACTGTGATCCCCAGTGGAATGATGTACCCAAAGAAGAAGAAACAGCCGAAGAATGACTTCTCTGTCTTGTAAGTTGAATTCTCATCTGCCAGCGACGATATCTGATAGCACGTTGATCTATTCTCTCCGTCATCCCATTGATAGTTGAATACACCCCATTGCTGAAGGATTGGTACATTCCCGCAGAGGATTATCACCCAGATAATCATCACAGCAAACCAGGTGTTCTTCTCCGAACGCCAAGTCATGGAACGTATAGCGTGGACAACCGCCAAGTAACGGTCCAGAGACATAATAACTAGAGTATACACAGTAGCATACGCACACACGTACATGGCGTATGTTGATATTTTACATCCAATATCCCCGAAAGGATAAAAAGGTAGAGCATAGCCAGTTGCTGTAAATGGAACACAGAAAAGGATAAATAGCAGATCGGCTACAGCAAGTGACAGTATCAAGATATTGGTAGTATTTCTCATGTGTTTGTCAGTTAAGACAACTAGGATAACAAGGGAATTACCGAATAATCCCAAAGCACATATGAATCCAAATATAGTGGGCACTATGATTCTGACCAATCTCTCGAATTCTTCTGTATCTACTGCTTCACTGGTCACATTCAACAGTGACATAGATCTGTTGAAATCGTCACCAGGTAGTTGTGTCACAAAGTGAGCATCAGCCAAGCCATTATAATCCTGCTCCATTTTGAAGCAGTGAGGTAGATTTAGCTTCCGATATTAACGAAATCTGGTCACTAGTTACTTATTACTGTGAAGTGCAGTAATGCTAGGAAGAAATGCAATAATAACTACACATGTCTCTTAGATAAATACGTATACATTATTCACAAGTTGGGCACAAAGACTGTTCTGATCAGAAGAACAGAACAGTAAAATAAAGGCAAACGAATTCGATTCTTTGCAAAGTATTTGTGAGTTTGTCTTCATTGAATGCCCTTTCTTGTAGTGACGAAGAATGATGGCCTTAATGTCCATTTGTCTTGATTTAGTCATCAGAATTTATAGTTACTTTTAGTCGGGAACATTCGTCAGAACACTGTTTTCTAGCGTGGCAATGTTAGGAACACGTTTTTTGTTTAATATACATATATACACTCGGGATAGTTCAATTCACAGCAATGAAAAATGAATGAATAGGTATTGTCCAGAATACTTTTGTGCTTGGCTTTACAAGATTTCTTTAAATCGACAGTCGTTGGCAGTTCCTGAAAAAAAGAAGGAACAAACATTTAAATGAAAACCAGTGTTTGAGAAAATATGTGTTGATATGAATAGAGAATAGTAAAGTAGGGAAAGTAACCCATAGCATTTATTAATGCCGTAGGGGTGTGAGATGTTAGCGATCTCACATTTCAGAGGCTCTGCAAATGAGGGCGGTAGCCGTCTCCTCTCCCTCGCAGTCATTACTTCCCGGATTAATATGGTACCCATTGAAGGCTGGGTCGACCCGGAAGCCGTTGCGATCTGAAAAACATTTCCGCCTCAACTGGGGAATGAACCCAGGACCACTCATATGCGAAGCCAGTGCGCTAACCACTGCGCTAACGCGGCTCCCAGAATAGAGAATATCAGTCAATCAATCAATAAACCCGTAACCCTTCAGGGTCGTAGGGGTACCACATTGGATGCCTCAGCACACATAGCCCTCCAGCGAATTCTATCATCAGCGATGCGGATGAGTGTGGAAATATCTTGCCCTGTCCATTCCTTGACGTTGTCTGTGCATGCCTATATATTGGCCCCCTCTGCTTCTTCCACCCTCGACAGTTCCCTGCAGTATTGTTTTTGACAAGGAACCGTGCCTGCATACATGTCCGAACCATGCTAGTTTTCGTCGTTTCACTATTGAAAGCAATGGCTCCTAAACACCTGCACACATCTCTACTTTATTTCTTACTTACACATTGGACTTATGTTCCCTATAAGAAATTCGTAGAATTCTTCTGTAGCATTTGTACTCGAAAGCCTGTAATCTTCTCTCCATGTCCGCAGTGAGTGTCCAGCTCTCACAGTGGAGAATAGAGAATATGCGTTGATTTGAATAAAGAATATGCGTTAATTTGAATAGAAAATATGGGTTAATTTGAATAGAGAATATACGTTAATTTGAATAGAAAATATCGGTTAATTTGAATAGAGAATATGAGTTAATGATATGAATAGAAAATATTTTTACTTTGAGTAGAGAGAGAGACAGAGATAGAGAGAGCGAGAGATAGAGGTATATATATAAATGTATATATATATACATTTCTTAAAAGTTATTATGATGTATGAAAATGAATCTTTAAGAATAAGTAGAATAGTGAAAAATTACATTGAGGCAGAAGAAATGTAATTTTATAAAAGAATGTTAAGAACACCATGGACAGATGAAAGTGAAATGACGTTAATTCAAAAATAGAGCTGCTGAATCGAACCAGAATGAGACATATATATTTTCAACACATCATAAGAAGAGGAAAGATGGAACACATTGTGACAACAGGCAAGTTTAAGAACAAAAGAGGTAGGGGAAAACAAAGAGAGAAGATGTTTGATAACCTGGCATGGGAGAACATCGATTTCTAAAATGATAGACATCACACAAAACATAATGCTTTGAAAAGTTATGATAATCAACGCCACACGGAATAGGTTAAGAAGAAATGATTGACGGGACAGGTAACAGAAGGCTTTAGAAGGAGCCAGAACAACACGGTTTTGACCATACAAAGAAGAGAAGTTAATTGTATGTTCTTAAAAATCAAATTTGTAACATACGCCTGCATTAGTTATATATTCCTGAATCCTTCATTCTGTATTATGTTATATTCCTGAATCCTTTATTCTGTATTATGTTACATTCTTGAATCAGTTATATTCTGTATCGGCAGTAATTGTAAATTGGAAATATGTATAAAGATGTGGATAATATCCTACATAATAAGAACTGTTATGCTTTCAGTCAAAGCCACACATGAACTGTAATGTGAAAGTTTTGAGTTTGTTTTCACTAAGAATATACCTGCATATCGGTTATATATGCATGTGTAGGTTTTGTTACGCGTGGGTGATTGTAATGTGTGAATGTCACGTTGTTGTAGTGATTGTAGAATGTATGAATCGAACTGAGATAGTCTTAGGTCTTTCGAAATACGTTAACTCGTAAAACACAACTAATTAAATGACGAGATTATGTTACAGTGAATAGGTGATTCAATAATTGATCCTAGTACCTGTGATACTATACAAGCTTCACAAGTGTTGACAGAAGGTGACCACGCCTTTAATGTAATTAATTTCGGAATGATGAGGATTTAATTCTAAGTAAATTAGCTTCGTTGATCTGAAACATACAAGCAAGTTATCGTGTCCAATTGATTTACAAAATGTTCACACAAATTGGAAGACAGACGTGCAGCTGGGCGGTATCGACACATTCCTAAAGAATGCCTTAAGTTACATTTATAGCAAACTATGTCTTGTATATGCATATTATTAGTTCGTTAGACGTGGCAAAGACAACGGGGTTAGTTCTAAAAGAATCGTCATTTTGTCAGGATATATTTAGATTTACCAACCCCTAAAAAAGATTGTTCTTAAATTAAACCATCGCTTACCTACAGAGACAGAGGGCGACAACGTGAGAAAATATTAGACAGTTTGACAACCTAGCATGGCAGGGAAACAACAACGATCTTGATACATACATAATACTGTGGGCAGAGAGCTGTGGAGAGCCATGACTGCCTACGCCAGCCGGCATGGCACCTGATGATGATCGCTTACCTGCTTTTAAAAAATCTTGTTTTATTTATGTTTTATAATTCTATTATTAATATATAACAAAGGTCACTCGGAAAGATAATCCCATGCAATATGTAGTTTAAATATATCTTATCTTCAGATCACGTGATTCGCCTATAACATGTGTTACCATCTCATGTATCACGATCCCAAATTAAGTCGCGAAGGGTTTTCTGTGGGGCATTGGAAGTAAATATAAGCAAAATAAAATATGGATTTTAAAGATATTTTCATTTATATAGTGCGTTTCAAAAAATATGCCTCTGTTTAAAAATGTGTAACTGCAACTATTTTTTCAGGTATTCATGCAATTTTCACAAGTGTTTTAGAATGTAACGACATAATATAGAAATATTTGCAGCACAAATGGACCATAAATGTGCAATTTGTTTATATAATGTATGTACATACACACGCTGAAGATGTTTGTGTTAAACATAATGAAACTACCGTAACATCCCCATTTGGTGTGACATTTGTAATACAACCAAGCCAGTTTGTGTCTCGATTTGAAGGCACCCCACGATTTTAATGTAAATTTGAGTCAAATGCGTCGATCTAGGTCATTGGAAAACTTGTCTTTTTGTTTACAGAGATGTTGTGTCATCTAAGTAAAAGTTAATATTAATTGAAAATGAGTGAAAATTCACTTCGTAACACTTCAGAATATTGCTGTGAATCAGTCAGCCAGTTCCTCTATTGCCAAGTTTGGCACATATAGCGGATGTCATAGTTCTCCATGCCTGTGGGTCAGTTGCCAAAGATTGCAGGTCTTGTGCATTTATGCCTGTTGATTTTAGTTCATTCATAAATGTTCTTCTGAGCGTTGGTTTTGGTCTTCCCTGTTTTCTTTCCCTGTCTGGTGTTCACATGAAGACTTGTAGAATTCTGTCTTCCTTCATTCTAATTATTTGGCCAATGTATGACCAGCGGCGTTTTCTGATGATGTTCGTCACATATTCTTGTTTTGTCTCTTCTCTTAGTATGTCGTTTGATTTGAAATCTTTCCAATTAGTGTTTGTAATATTTCTGAGGCATCAATTGAAGAATGCACCTAACTTCGTATCAATTATTGCGGCAGATTTCGAACTTTCACTTCCATATGTCATGATTACCTCCTTTTTAATCTGTCTCACTTGATACTTGCAATATCATCATGAAGTGCCGTTGTTCGCTAGCACTTTAGTGCTCGCATAATGACATGTCGTGCTCTAAACCACGCGTCTAAACAGTGCTCGCAAGCGACCAGGAGTAGCCTACACAATTCAAACTTTGTGGTACACACAGAAACAATCTTTTCATGCGGCCTTTATCACACAGCTGTAAAACCCTCCTTGCACAACTCCTTAACGGGAAACATGCAGTATTGGGCAGTTGACAGAAACAGTGTTACTTTTCACGATAACGGAAGAAAATAAGGGGGAAGGGGGGGGGCGTGTATGGGAAAACTGTAGAAGGGTATATGGCCAATAGTAAACAGAATACATGCATTATATTTTTTAAAATTTACACGTTAAGGTATTTGTATACTCAGTATTACATGTAGCCGTAGTTTTCGTACATTCATTATTACATAAGGGCGGTGCTCACACACTCAGTATTACATGTGGGCGGTGCTCACACACTCAGTATTACATGTGGGCGGTGCTCACACACTCAGTATTACATGTGGGCGGTGCTCACACACTCAGTATTACATGTGGGCGGTGCTCGTGCACTTATTGGATGTATGTACATTCAGATAGAAATAAGTAGAAATAATTGTTGACAAATAGTTAGTTAGTTAGTTAGTTAGTCGTTGGATCATCGTCACTGCACTCCGGACAAGTCCATACGTGCTCAGATCTCTCCTTGAGTGTAGCCGCCATTACACGTTGACTGACGGTCGCAGTACGCAGTTGATTGACCATCATTCTTTCTTGCCCACGAAACCGCTCAGTTCTAGCGACACCACATTTCAAACCAAATTCCTTTATTCTAGTCATGGAACAAGAGTCATCGTCACTTATACAGTCATTTGCTCGTGCGTTTTCCCGTAGGGCGTTCAAAATGTCTGCTCGATCCATCCCTCCACCAACAGCTGTAGTAGCAGCGTATGCGGCCAACCTATCTGCTCTCTCATTACTCCGGACTACCACATGTCCCGGCACAAAAATTAAAGTCACTTTACGCATACAAGAATTCTTCACTGCATCCAGCCATTGTTCCCGAATGTATCCCGCCTGAAATTTCACAATCATGCTCATCGAGTCACTGAGTATGCAGGCATGTTCGCAGATAGTCTGTGAGCAGACCCATTACAAAGCTTTGGTTACTGCCAAAATCTCCATTGTCATGCTGCTTGTCGTCTGAGCGAATGCACCACTTTCCTCTCTGATGGTTTACCCCACGTTTGAGCTGCGAATGACCAGACACTTCTGATGTGTCTCTCAACCGACCCATCTGTATATTCTGATGTTGACAAATAACATCAGCCATCGCCCTCATCGATATCAACCAGTTGTGAGCGCTTAGATGTATGTAATTGACATACCCATTGAAAGAGAAACATCTTTCGAACGGTACCCCCCGGGTATTTACAGTTGATGATCGCTTTACTAACTCTCCTCGTAGATTGGTAGTTTGCATTAGTATTTTGACAATGTGGCTATTAATATAGAACCTTTGTCATAACTACTTTCTGTGGGTTCACCAAAGTTCCAGCATAACTGATAATCGCGATTCAATTATCTTTGTAAGCCTTGGACAATTTGTCTTCTTTCTAATTTCTGTCTATACCAGAACTACATCTGTATAGGAAAAAGTTTTGCGATTTTCAATAGTTTTCTATTAGTTTCTTTGTTTGTAATCGTTTTTAAATAAATTGTTTTAGACGAGTCCAACATTAAAGAAAAACTAATGATTCAAATTGTTATTATAATAACTTATTCGTAGTGATGTATTGATTGTCTATTATATTACCTGTCTATAACATTACTTGTTTAGAGAATTACTTGTCTACAGAAATAATCGTCTATAGAATTATTTAGCTATAGAATTCCCTGTCAATAGAATTATGTGTCTGTAGAATTACATGTATGTACAATTATTTGTCTACAGAATGAATTACATATCTAGAAAATATTCATTTCTATAGAATTACTGGTCTATAGAAATACATGTCTATAGAAATACATGTCTATAGAAATACATGTCTATAGAGTTATGTACAGAATTACGTATATATAGATTTACTCAATTATGAAATGACGTATCTACAGAATTACGTATCTGTAGAAGTGACTACTCTAGAATTACGTGAGTAAAGAATTACTTGTCTTTAGAATTTCTTGTCTATAGAATTATTTGCCAATAGAATTACATGTATATGCAATTGCTAGTCAATAGATTTACATGTCTATAGAATTGCAAGTCTATAAAATTACATTTCTATAGAATTACAAGTCTATAAAATTACTTATCCATAGCAAAATTTGTCAGTATTGTTACATTTCTATAAAATTGTCTACAGAATTACTTGTATATAGAAAAACGTGTCTATAGAACTACTTGCGTATGGAATTACTTGCCAGTAGAATTACATGTATATATAATTACTTGTCAATATAATTAATTATATAATAAACATTATTATTCTCGTGTAAGAGCCATATTACAAAGATAGTGAAGTTCAGTTAGAACAAGTGCAGTTAGAACAAGTGCAGTTAGAACAAGTGCAGTTAGAACAAGTGCAGTTAGAACAAGTGCAGTTAGAACAAGTGCAGGACTTACACAGTGGTTTTCAGTAACATCAGGAGCTGGACAGATTTGTGTCTTATCACCATTATTGTTTTTCATTTATATGGATAATATTACAAAAACAGTAAAAACATCACTAGACGCTTACCGTCTAATTGATCTGAGTTACTCTTAGATGGATTTATATGGATAATATTACAAAAACAGTAAAAACATCACTAGACGCTTACCGTCCAATTGACCTGAGTTACTCATAGATGACGAACAGTGACTACTCCAGAGTTCAAATGAAGAACTGAAAGATCACATAAACCTACTCAACAAAATCTCTCTGAATCACAGCATGAAGATCAACACAGATAAAACAAATAATGTCTAGAGGCAGTAAATACAATACAGTCAAGATAAAGATAAATGATCAACTACTGAAACAAAAGCAGTAATATAAATATCTTGGGAGCATTTTTAAAGACGACGGAAGAATGGACAGAGAGATCGAGACAAGAATGTAAAAAGTTATCTACGTAAATTATGAGCTTAGACTAATTTTGAAACACCCATCTATCACGGTGGAAAAGGCAAATCATAGTCAAACTTCATACTAAAATGTTGTTATTAATCAGAGATAGGAACACTAACTAAAGAACAAGAGAGAAAGCTTACTACGCGTGAGATGAAATGTCTAGGAAAAGTAGCAAACAGAACAAGAAGAGATCATGTGAAAAATGAGGAGATTACAAGAACTGTTGGAACAACACCAGTGGTTAAATACATTTAAAAACAGAGACTAAATGGGGTCGGTTACCTAAAGAGAATGAACCTTTATTGGCCAGCGGCAAGAGCATACAACATGAAAATAGAAACAGCAAGATACAGAAGAAGCAAGAGTCCAAGAAGAAGGTGGATTGAAGGAGTTACCAATATTCTGACACAATACAGTATTACTGCATATCATGCAACCAAACGTGCCATAGCATGAAAAAGGATCGTCATTAAATCCTGGACGCCTCACATCATAAACAGACAAGAGATAATAGAGATACATAGATTAATAATTGCTTGCTAATATAATTACTTGCCTATGAATTAGTTGCCAATATAATTATATGTTTATAGAATTACGTATGTAAAATTACTTGTCATTATAATTACTTGTCTATATAATTACTTGTCTATATAATTACTTGTCTATAGAAACTGTTGACAGAAATAATTGACATCTCACGAGACACAAGCTGTGTAAATGCAAGTTTTAGTGCCACCCTGCAAGAACCATTTGAAGATTAACTTTGGAAACTCAAGTTAGAGATAAGGATATAACTTGAGAGGATTTGAGTTTGTCACTTTCGTTTCCTATTCTAGGAAATATAGTTTTACTTTCAACCTCTGGTGTTTCTCTATGATTCTTGTGATGAGGTTTTCAGGAGCGTTTATAGGTCTCAGATTAATGTATGCTTGCTGGGTTCAGTGACACGAGCTGGACAGACTTCTGTTCCTCAAGAGTATTTTACCGTGATTTTCTTGTGATATCAAGATGCGCTAGAGATAAAGGGGTTGATAGCCTTCCAGCATTCATAACATGGCCCAATCAGGTGTTTTTTTTACATCGGATAGGTGTGGTGCATGGGTAGTCAAATCAACGCCCAATACGCTTAATCACCTCTTACAATTTGCATGAAAAATGGAGGCATTATTATTATTATTATTATTATTATTATTATTATTATTATTATTATTATTATTATTACTATTATTATTATTATTTAAATAGTTGACTGTAATCAAAGGAGGAAACCATCACGAGATGGACACTGTGCAATCTGTCAGAGTTCGCCATCAAGGCAAAAGACTAAATGTTTTAGGTCCGCTACAACTAACCTTGTGGAAACTACACTTGATGTTGATGATGAAAAGAAATAAAATATTCAGTTATACATACCTTCGTTATGAAAAAAGGTAAATCACTATAGTGGTATTCCAGTATAATGTTAACTTTCGAGAATTATCTAAGGCATAACACAGTTATAAAATGCTATTACTGAAATTCAAACTTACGAAATGGCTAGTGAAATGCTGTCAACTATTCAATATGGGAGACTATCCCATTAATATTATCATGGGTATATAAATGTTTGAGTTACATCCCTTGATAATTGTCCTTCATTGACATCCTTTCAGTGAATCTATTGACGCTAATAAATAGTTAAATCCCGTCAGAATGTTAACTGCAGTTACAACAAATTGTATCTACCGAGAACGGAACATGCTACTATAGATCTTCAGGAGAGAACACGTAAACCTCGTTAAAACATTTCTTCACTTTTCTGCTTCTGTTTTGCCGTTCAACCTCACGTTAAAATCCTTATATCTTGGAACAAGTTCATAATGTCTGCTTCGTACATGTTGGTTTTCGCCGCTATTCCCATTTCACCATTCGACCGTATTGCGGGGGAGATTTCCAGTGCTATTTTAGCTGCTGGGAAGTGCTGAAACTCTATGGGAGGTATTTTCTTGTGGAGTCTGAATATATACTGTAAACATCTTAGCTGATGCTTGCACGGAAACTCAGCGTTTCTAAAACTGTTCGTCTCATCGCCCCGTTTCTGATATATTTTATAGATTATTGTCTCATCCACACATTCTAATCAATTTTCAAAAATAGGCAAATTTCGCTATTATTACACAATGTGTAAACTATTTACGAAATCAGGGAGATTCAGTGGTGTAGTGGTTAGCTGTGTGTTAAAGAGAACGCTGGTTCGAATTTTGCTCGTAACGTCTTACTTATAAATGCATATATAACCAAGCTGCCAGAGGATATACGAGAAAGGGGAGAGTGCTGCAGTAATAAAACCAAGATGCGATAAATGCTGTGTTAATGTAATATTGTTACTAGATAATCTAATTACCAAAAAGTAAAACCAATGTAAAAGAAAAAAACAAAACAGTTACACTAAGGAACGAGGACTTGGACATTTTCTACGCTGCGGCCCAACAGTCCCTGAATCTGTTGTCAAGAAACAAATACGAACAGATGGTGATGAAAGAAAACAAACGCAGAAAATCATAACGTTGTCCATACAATGAAATGGTCTTACGTCTCCATGTAACTGCATTTGAAACGATAAGAATCGTAAGATTATTTCATTTCATGAAATATTTTATAATTTTATGTGTTTATTTATTCATGCATATGTAAATTATATTTCTCCAATGAATGGATGAATTAATAATCCCGTAACCAGTCAGGGTCGTAGGGGTACCACATTGGGTGCATCAACACAGTCAGGTTCGTAGGGGTACCACATTGGGTGTATCAGCACAAAGAGTCCTTCAGCGATTTCTCTCTTCAACTATGCTGGGGAGTGAGGAAAAATCTTGTCCTATCCATTCCTTGATGTTGTTTGTCCAATGTCTTTATTTGTCCTCCTCTGCTTCTTCCCCTTCGACTTTTCCCTAAAGTATTGTTTATGACAAGGAATCATGTCTGCATACACGTCCAAAGCATACAAGATTTCGTAGTTTCACTATTGAAATCAATAGTTCTATTTCTCCAACGGCGTTGACTGTAAATGTAGTAATCATGACAGGGTATTCTATTGAAGGAAGTGGAGGGACGAGGTCCAGGTGGCCTCTAAAAAGGTACTCCACAATCTAACAACTAACTTGTATATTTCCTCACTTTAAACTATGTCAGTCCTCCTGGACTTTCCTTTCCTGTTGTTATCTACTATAATCATATAATGTTACATTTATGATATACTAGCTACAACACACCGATCACACTAGGAATAACTTATACTCTTCAGCGATCTTTCATATTGCAGTTTTGTTATGCCAACAGCACACAGACCACATCTTCTATTTGTTTCACTCTAAATTGTTTTACTAATGAAAGGAACACAGATTGATGAAAGGAACACAGATTGGTCTCCATCGAGACCAGCACCGTGCAGAGGTGATGGGGCTTAGTTCAGCCATCAGGGGCTGGAAACTAAGACTGGTCGGGCAGTCCCACTCGAGCAGGACCATAGTCCTGCCCTAGTAAGCAGAGTGCTGAAGACGGAGGCATCCAGCCAAAAGGCGCACAGATAATCAGGATGCCACGCACAAAACACAATGGAAACATGTCTACATCTATAAATAGTTATGGTGCCTGCCCTGTGGCGGACGTTCAGGCAGGGACGGTGCCGGGCCCTATACCTCGAAAGGGCCCAACCTCAGTTACTGGAAGTCCTTCTCAATTGCCCCGAGGAGCCAGGAGGCAAGGGAATAGAGCTACTGGCCAAACAAGCAAACGACCAATAAAAATAATGCACTGGAATGCTGAGGGTGTCAACAGTAAAAGAGATGGATACAGCAAAAAATTGGAACTTGAAAATGTCCTCAGTGAAGAACAAGTTAAC
Organism: Meghimatium bilineatum; assembly: GCA_034231615.1. Lineage (NCBI taxonomy): Eukaryota > Metazoa > Mollusca > Gastropoda > Stylommatophora > Philomycidae > Meghimatium > Meghimatium bilineatum. The sequence continues at coordinate 64,635,557 of CM067321.1, read as the reverse complement.
ATATGCTGTATCCAAGAAACACACCTCAGCAGCGACATAGCCTTCAAAATCAGAGGCACAATCTAACGACTAACTTGTATATTTCCTCACTTTAAACTATGTCAGTCCTCCTGGACTTTCCTTTCCTGTTGTTATCTCCTATAATCAAATAATGTTACATTTATGATATACTAGCTACAACATACCGATCACACTAGGAATAACTTATACTCTTCAGCGATCTTTCATATTGTAGTTTTGTTATGCCAACAGCACACAGACCACATTAGAAGTAACTTCTAATCTTCTATTTTGTTTCTCTCTAAATTGTTTTACTGATGAAAGGAACACAGATCCGTCAGTGCGAGATTCTGGAGTGCAGCATCAAGTAATTGTATTACGTTATGTCAAGAACAATTTGTGTGTGTGATAGATATCTGTAACTTTCAATCTAACATATTTCCGCTTGCATGTATCTTCCACCGGTGTCTGCACAAAATATCAAAACTTTAATGAAATATTGAAAATTATGTGCTGTATAGCTCAGAATTTGCTAAATCAATTAGGCCAACGAGGGCCATCTCCAGCGAACTCTTCTACCCCTGACACTGAAAGACAATAAAGGGTTTGGCGAATAGATAGATAGATAGATTGGGGCAACGTTTTTATGTAGTTTACCACACTCAGATTAACTTACGAACAACAGAGATTGATATTCGGATATTCGTTATCAAACAAACGCTCAACACACAGGACATACCAATAAGTGCACAGTCTTCTACAACAAATGTGAAAGTAAATTGATCTATAACAAATGTGAAAGTAAGTTGATCTATAACAAATGTGAAAGTAAGTTGATCTATAACAAATGTGAAAGTAAATTGATCTATAACAAATGTGAAAGTAAATTGATCCATAATTCTTGATTCTTGATTAGGAACAAGGATCACAGCACTGGGGGCATTCTCATATATTCTCTGCTTGTCGTTCCGTCAGCCATCTAAAAGTGTATATGCTCAGTGTCCCAGTCAGTTGTTGATTACGCGTTCTTCTGATCTTTCCGGAGAGGGAGTACTTTCTCCCATCACATCTAATCACTCCCATTTCTACCATTCTATGAATATGTACATTGTCATGTTCGACCTCCCCCTCGTCCTCTCGTAGGACATCCATGACTGCTCCAATCAATTAAATTCCATCTCTTATTATCTCGGTGCCGTTGACAAAAGCTCTACCAATCAACACATCGGCTCTTTCGTTTCCCCTGACCCCAGCATGACCAGGACAGTAAATTCATGTAATGCTCTGCGCTTTGTCGAGAAAAGTGACCCATTCAGTTCTGATCATACACTTTTCTATCTTGCTCAGCATACTTTGAGAGTTCGATAGAATCACTGAGTCTTTTGGCGGTTGCGTCGCTAGCCAATTGATGGCAGCTGTCACCGCTTCTATTTCCTTTCTCATACTCGATGTTGTAGTGGGGTAGGCAGCTGACTTCTCAGCTAATTTCTTTCCATTTTGGTAGGCCACGAAACCCCAACCACACCTATTTGTTTCTTACGTTACTGAGCCATTTGTGTAAATTATTGTATCGTGTGACTCCGAGTGCTGCAGTATGAGTTCTTGGATAATTTCCTCTGTTCTGTTGGCATCCCAGTCGCGGCACTCTCTTTTCATCTGTATCACCACTGTTGTCAATTATTATCTCTTTGCCAAATGTCACCCATTCACAGCTTCCTCCCACTCCCTCCAGATGACAAACTCTGAGTAGGGCATCTTCTGCCCCTGCTATCCAGGACCTTCCTCTCTTGATTCGCTTTCTTTTTGTGCTGTTTAGAGATTAGTGTAAAACGTCATGATCATTATTGGCGACCTTGAACTATTCTTTAACCTGGGCTATCCCATGGCTAGATTTGATGCTCGGTAGGTCTAGGAGAAACCTCATGGTAACGATAGGTGTATCTCTTGTGCATCCTAGGACAACTCCCGTTTGCCTCCTTTTGAACTCTCTCCAATCTATCCACCCATGTCTGCGACAGTGTCAATAAACCTAAACCATAGTCCAACACACTGCCTGCATCATCTGAAAAAGGATTCGCTGCGTAATCTCTGTAGATGCCATGATTTTGACTGCACTGACACCATTCCCAGCTTTCTGAATGATATAGTCCACATGTTTTGCGAAAGATAGACAGACTTCTATCAAGTTATGCCTAGATCTATAATAAATGTGAAAGTAAATTGTTTCATTGTTTCAAAAACCCAATCGTCACATCTCAGTATCACATGTCTGTCGTACAGAGCTGTGACTACCTAACTAGTAATGCGTTACATCTCAGGACATTATAGACCTCTTCTGAGTTGAGAAGATTTCTTTAATAGCCATTGTATTAAGCCGAAAACTCAAGTCTCATGAGTGTGCAAAAAAACTATTGCACATAAGAAGTAGAAGCAGGTTGCTCCTAATTCCTGTGGCTAGTGACAAACAATCTCAAGACTTCGACGTATACACTTTTTCAATAAATAACTACACATGGCACCGTTGTTTGCATATACGAGATTAATTACTGAAACATACGTTTGTATGTTAGATTGAATATCTTAGATTGAAATAATAAAGTTCGTTTTTTCTCGTCGTATTATTTCCTTGGAAATATATTTCTTAAAAATCTCATATTATCGACAAGCTCTTGAAGTTTTGTGTGTGTGTGTTAAACGTGCTAGTAATTTCCCCTTTCCCTTATGTTTGGGTTCAGCGCCCATGATTATTGTGCATAAGGGCTTAGTTCTGCCATGCGTGAGTACATGCATATCTCGATGGGAATCCGGAATGGTTTGTAGTGACTAGTTGAACAATATTCTTGTACAGAATTCATGCTATCTTGATAACTTTGATTTCGTGACAATATTTTAATTTTTCAAAATCCTTTCTCCTTAAACATCTTAAACATGCGGTTAGTGGAAGTTGTCTGCCAATACTTCTTGATTCTTGATTAGAAACGGGTCTCACAACACGTGGGGCATTCCCATAAGTGCTCCGCCCTCTGTTCCAGCAGCCATTCGACTCGATGGTGTTTCGAGTCTAATGCTGCCGAAACATACATCGACATCAGGGCACAACTCTGGCTCTTGCGACAGGTTTCTGTGTTTTTCTGCCCACCAACACCGTGCCCGTAACTAGTTCAAGCACAACGTCGGCCTGTCGGAACAACATGGTAACTGTTATCGAAGGTTACGACTACGGGACTGGATAGATGACGTGCCATGAAGCTTCTATAAGAAGATAACCTCAATATAAAGGCATGTCATCTACTAAGGTTTTCTGTTGCATGGTTAGTTTGTCTAGTGAGCCATTGATGAGACCCACAAATGAAACCACATGCGCTATATTTTGTTTAATGTATCCATGAATTGGTCTACCGGTACATTGTTTAATATATCCAGGATGTGGTCTGGCAGTACTTATTTAATGTATCCATGAAGTGGCCTTCCGGTACTTTGTTTAATGTATTCAGTAAGTGTGCCTCCAGTACATTGTTTAATATATCCAGGATGTGGTCTGGCAGTACTTATTTAATGTATCCATGAAGTGGCCTTCCGGTACTTTGTTTAATGTATTCAGTAAGTGTGCCTCCAGTACTTGTTTAATGTATCCAGGAAGTGGTCTTCTAGTACTTTATTTAATGTATTCAGAAAGTGGTCTTCCAGCACTTTGAATTTCATACCAAATGTAGACTCCCTTCATGTTGACCTGCCACAGTTATATCGCTTTCACATTCCATAATTTGGTCTGCGCCGACTCTGTTTATTTATGGAACATTGCTTACAGCTCTTGACCTTACTTTCAATGTAGTTTCCTGGAATTTTCGCCTCAGATGCCTCAGACTATTGGCTGTGTTTACATTACGTCGGGCTAGCCTTAAGCTAAATATTTTATTTGGTGGAAAATGTGGGAAGTTTTCCCATGAACATGCTCATGTTGCGTTGTCATGGTAATGTGTTGTAATGCCCTGTACACTTTCTGATACGCTTTTGAAGTTGTCAGGGTGAGTTGACGGATATAACCAACGAAGGAGACAACGTATCATACATAACAGAAGGAAATCATAGTTTCTTGGTTGACATCCATGGGAAAAAAGGAAGGTTGGAGTAAAGAGTGCAAAAAAGAAAATAGTAGTAGATAAAAAATAAATGTTCGTTACTGCATGTTTTCCTGTGAAGGAGTGCATGGATGCTTTCTATGGAAAGTTTACAGAAAGAAAGTACTAGTAGATGCTGGAAAGAAGGTAATTTTTTTTTATAGTCAAAGAAAGACAGTAACAAATAAAGATACTGACAAAGAAAGAAGTTACACATATAGAAAGTGACAAATAAAGAAGCCTGACACAGAGAACAGGTCACACATATATAAAGTGACACATATAGAAAGTGACAAATAAAGAAAGTGATATATATAAAGAAAGCGTCTAAGAATGAAGGAAAGTGCAAAGAAAGAATGTATCAAATAAAGAAAGTGTCAAAAAAATAAAATGTGTCAAAGAAAGAAAAAGTGTCAAAGAACGAACGTTTCAAAGAAAGAAATTGCCAAAGTAGGATAGTTTGTATTAAAAAATGATAAAGAAAGAAAGTGTTAAAGAAAGAAAGTATCAAATAAAGAAAGTCAGTCGAGGACGAATGTGTCGGGCCATTGACGCAAATAAAACGGCGACAGAACGCATTTCCATTCTATGGACTACATCCTTCTGGAAATCTAATAGGACCATGGTCACGATACAAGAGATATCCAATGGGAGTTTGCGAATGAACGTTGAAGTGGAAGAAAAAATAAAGTGTTAAAAAAAAAGAAAAAAATATCAAAGAAAGAAAGTGTCAAAGTAGGATAGTTTATAATTAAAACAAATGTTAAAGAAAGAAAGCGTTAAAGAAAGAAAGTTATAATAAAAGAAATATACAAAAAAAGAAAATATCAAAGAAATTATCAAGAAAAGAAAGTTTTCAATGAAAAAAAGTGTCAAAGAAAGAAAGTGTCCAAAAAGTGTTTAAAAAATACAATATAAAAGAAAAAAAGTATCACAGAAATAAAGTGTCAAAGAAAGAAGGTGCAAAGAAAGAGAATGTTCTTGTATATGAAAAAGAAGAAGGAATAGAAAGAGAGGTTGCTGAGTATTTATTATGATGGCTTGGTCACAAGGTTCCACATTCTTTCATATTGCAACGGACTCATGACTAAATTTTATAGTTGCAATGTGACGAACAATGTACATTTATAAATGGACAAATTGGTGTTTTAAAAAGACAAAATAACACATGGAAAATCTACGTTTTCTGAATTATATAACTCAATATAATTTTACATTATAACATATTTAATGCGATAATTGAAATTGTAATTTGTTACAAGATTCGAAATGCGCAGTTGAGGTTTCGTTAATGACAACCTCATGTAATTCTCAAAATGTGTTATATTTACTGTTGTGGCTTTCAAATAAAGAAATGCTGAAAATCTACTCTCACATAGATATGTAGAAGCGAAGAGACAAAATCTCAAATGAGCATTACATTTTAAAAAATAACTTTAAAATAAAATGTATTACCATTCGAATCCACCTTAAATTTGGCGACCCATTTGGAGTCTTGATCCACGGGTTGGGATTTGGAAGAAGAAATGAAAATATAAGATTGTGGGTAATTATTCTGATGGTTTGGGTAGAAGTAATTGATATAAAGAACGCTGGAAGTTATTCTGATGGTTTTAAAATAGCTACAGAGTAGGTAAATATATATAATAGCACAGCCATTTGGAATTCTGTGACATTCGATACCAGCTGATATACTGTTTAAGAGATTATGTATTTGTGTAGCAGAGACAGAGCGAAAAAAATATTTTTCACGTTGACAGAGAAAAAGCGAAAAATATATTACTAGGAGGAGGAGGAGAAGAGAGAGAGAGAGAGAGAGAGAGAGGGAGAGAGACATAATGCGAGAAAACTACATAGAAAGGACATCTACAAAGAAATAGAAATTAGAGAAAGTGATATAGAAGAGGAGAGAAAGAGAGATAGAGAAAAATCTATAAAAAGAAAGAAATATAGCGAAAGAGAAAACCAGAAAGATAGATCTAGTAAAGGTGTGGGATCGAGTGAAAGATAGATCTAGTAAAGGTGTGCAATCAAGTGAAACAGAGAGATCTATTAAACGAGCGAGATCAAGTGAGAGAGATCTAGTAACATGGTTAGGTCAAGTGAAACAGAGATATCTAGTACAGGGGTGAGATCAAGTGAAACAGAGATATCTAGTACAGGGGTGAGATCAAGTGAAACAGAGATATCTAGTACAGGGGTGAGATCAAGTGAAACAGAGAGATCTAGTAAAGTGGTTAGATCGAGTGAAAGAGAGATATCTAGTACAGGGGTGAGATCAAGTAAAAGAGAGATCTAGGCAGAGATTAGGGATTTAGATAAAGAGTGTGAGATGAGAGATAAAGAGGCAAACATGGGAAGAAAAATAAAACGAAAGAGAGAGAGATAAGAGAGTAAAAAAACAACTAATAGAGATAGTGACACAAAGAAGAAAACATGTAAACAATGTTACATATAGGGTAAGAAAAGGCAAAAGAAAGAATTTCGTAGTCAGAAAAGATAAAAGGGTGAAATAGAAAAAAAGTGTCTTAAAATAAAATGTAAAAGAAAGAAAATGTCAAAGAAAGTGTCAAAGAAAGAATATAAAAGTATCAAAGAAATAATTTAAAAAAGAAAGAAAATAAGCTAATGTAAAAGAAATAGTCGCATGAAGTTAAAGTGCCAGAAAAAAAAATGTAAATAAAGAGTCAAATAAAAAATGTGTCAAAGAAAGTGTCACAGAGTAAAATAAAAAAAATGTATGAGCAAAAGAATTTGTCAAAGAAAGAAAGTGTTAAAGATAGTGTCAAAGAAAGAAAGTGTTAAAGATAGTCAAAGAAAGAAAGTGTTAAAAATAGTGTCAAAGAAAGAAAGTGTTAAAGATAGTCAAAGAAAGAAAGTGTTAAAGATAGTGCCAAAGAAAGAAAGTGTTAAAGTTAGCCAAAGAAGGAAAGTGTTAAAGAAAGAGTCAAAGAAAAAGTGTTAAAGAAAGAGTCAAATAAAAGAATTCGTCAAAGACAGTGTCACTGAGTCAAATAAAAAATGTTTGAGCAAAAGAAATTACCAAAAAAAAGTGTCAAGGAAACCGTAAAATAAAATAAAACGTATCAAAGAAAAGACTCGAATTCAGTAGAGGCATGTCTTCATTGTAACCAGGTTACCGCATTAGTATTTCCTCCATATCAAAGAAGCGATATGCCGCCTTCCGCGAGTACCGCTCCTAGCACGTGACTCATTGATAATATCGATAATCGACATTGCCCTCCGAAAGTATTCAGTGCATATAAAGACTTCGCGGAGTTCGAACCAGTGATCTCTTGTGGACAAATCAGACTGCTTAACTACCGTGGGAGGGAGATGAGAAAAAGTGTAAAGTATTGTTAAATAAAGAAAGTGTTAAAGATATAGTGTCTAAGAAAGAAAGAGTCACCGAAAGAATGCATATAAAGAAAGCATATAAAGAAAGTGACATGCATATAAAGAAAGTGACATGCATATAAAGAAAGTGACAAGGAAGGAAGGTTGAACAAAGAACATCTTATACACAGAGACATGCTCGATCAGATAGAAATTGTCAAACAGAGAAGGCATTATCAAACAATAAAACACTTTTTCTGAAAAAGAGCAGATTGAGCAGAAATAAGTGCGGAAAAAAGTCGTAACAATAACAACAGCCTAAGAAAATCAATACAGAGGATGGACAGTGATGGTGGGGAAGTGAAATACTAACCAGAAGAAGAATTTAGGAAAGAAATAGAGAGCCAAAGAATGATATAGAGATAGAGTATGTGGGAGAGAAGAAGAAAGAAAGGTAGGAATATGTAGGATAGAAAATAGAATGGAGAGATTTGCAAACAAAGCAAAATGTTGATAGAAGATGGAAGAAAGATACGTTTGTACACAAAACAAAATGTTGATAGAAGATGAAAAAAGAGAGATAAGTTTGTAAACAAAGACAGAAAAATGTTGACAAAAGTTGGAAAAAGAAAGATACGTTTGTACACAAAGACAGAAACAATCTTGATGGAAGTTGGAAAAGAGAGATACGTTTGTACACAAAGACAGCAAATTGTTGTTTGAAGATGGAATAATAAGGGAAGGGGATGAAAATTGTAAAGAGAAATACAGAAAAACTAACCACAACAATGAAATGCCAGACAGAAAGTAAGAAAACGATGTGCAGAGAGAATGCTTGTGAAGACAAAAAAAACGTGAAAATATGAGAGAATAAACAGAAATGGATGATTATCGTCGAGGGAGATTTCTCACATTAAATTCGACTGGACATTTTTACAAGGTTCTGTATATTTTATGGTTATTTTCCCTTTTTAATTGTAATGAACTATTCCATAGTTTTGGACAGTTTTTCTGTTGTGTTTCATTTGTATGCGCATACTGTTTTTAAGCTAGTGGCCAGACCTCCTTGTTTATTGTTGATTTTTACATGTTTTAAGCTTCAAGCAGGGAGAATTATAACTATGAATGTCACCAAAATATATGTTTGTAGTGTGAAAGGTCTCAATACTTCGGGATCACAAGGCGATCAATCAAAAGGTAAAGATTGACCTTATCGCTTTCTTTTAAGCCTTTAAAACAGTGGGGGTAGGGGTGGGGGTTGGCGGGGATGAGAAATACTGCAAGCAAGCTAAACAAGCCAACCAAGCGATTTTTGTCTAGCTTTCTAGCTAACCTAAAGTACTGTGTATTGGTTGTTCCAGGGCTCAGTAAACGTCACTTGAAGACATAAGTACTGTATTAGCTGTCACAGATCTAACAAAACACTACTTGACGTTCTGAAGAATAGAAAGGAGTGTTCAGCCCCATACCACACAACACGAACAAAGATCAACTACATCTGCAGACTCTAAAACATAAAACATTGCCCAAAACTGCTCTAAATTATTGCCCAACACTGCTCTAAAACATTATCCATTACTGTTCTAAAAGATTGCCCAACACTGCTCTAAGACGATGCCCAACACTATTCTAAAACATTATCAAACACTGCTCTAAAACATTGTCCAACACTGTTCTAATACATATCCTAACACTGTTCTAAAACAATGCCCAGCACTGTTCTAATACATATCCTAACACTGTTCTAAAACAACGCCCAGCACTGTTCTAATACATATCCTAACACTGTTCTAAAACAATGCCCAGCACTGTTCTAATACATATCCTAACACTGTTCTAAAACAATGCCCAGCACTGTTCTAATACATATCCTAACACTGTTCTAAAACATTGCCCAACACTGTTCTAATACATATCCTAACACTGTTCTAAAACAATGCCCAGCACTGTTCTAAAGAATTGCCAAAAACTTCTAAAACATTACCAAGCACTGCTAGAAAACATTGCACAACACTGTTCTATTTAAGTAAATATTTATTTTTTTCTTATTTGTACCCTGTAAAGATTTATCTTTTCTTATTTGTACCCTGTAAAGATTGATCTTTTCTACTGGTAGCATGCACATATTTACCATGGCAATTAATTAGCAGTTGAATTAATCAGAACATTTATTCATATCTTAGAAGTTACTACATTAAATTTTGCGGTGGAAGAAATACCACACGCTGGACATTCTTTTCCTCCATTCATGACTTATGCTTGAAAAATGTGGAAAACGCACTCAAGGTGGAAGAGTTGACTCCGTCCATGCAATCTGTTATGTTTTTGTAGATTTGATCACTGGGGAGATCCAGCCAATGCTGACTAGTAGAATTATCTGTTACACAGAACAAATCCAGGGCGATAAGAAGGAAACTATTGGTCAATGTTTCTTGATGTCCTTTATTTAATTTCCCGTAGGAGTTTAATTTGGTCAACGATTTGTCACATTCAATTTGTAGAGAAAGGCATGTGTGGTTGCAGTTAAGATGTGGCCCTTACCTCTCTTCCAGAATGTGTGTTTGAAGATAAGATGTGGCCCTGACCTCTCTTCCAGAATCTGTGTTTGAAGTTAAGAATTGGCCCCTACCTCTCTTCCAGAATGTGTGTTAGGAGCTGAGATTTGATCCTCACCTCTCTTCCAGAATGTGTGTTTGGAGTTAAGCTGTGGCCCTACCTCTCTTCCAGAATGTGTGTTTGGAGTTAAGATGTGGCCCCTACCTCTCTTCCAGAAAGTGTGTTTGGAGTTAAGATGTGGCCCCTACCTCTCTTCCAGAAAGTGTATTTGGAGTTAAGATGTGGCCCCTACCTCTCTTCCAGAAAGTGTGTTTGGAGTTAAGATGTGGCCCCTACCTCTCTTCCAGAATGTGTGTTTGGAGTTAAGATGTGGCCCCTACCTCTCTTCCAGAAAGTGTGTTTGGAGTTAAGATGTGGCCCCTACCTCTCTTCCAGAATGTGTGTTTGGAGTTAAGATGTGGCCCCTATCTCTCTTCCAGAATGTGTGTTTGGAGTTAAGATGTGGCCCCTACCTCTCTTCCAGAATGTGTGTTTGGAGTTTATATTCGGCTCTTACTTCTCTTCCAGAATATTCTAATAAGTTTAATTTTTTATGTAATAAAAAGTACCTACTGTGGTATTATGGTGAGATCCGTTCTTTTCAACCGTGGGTGTTAGTTCAACTTGTTTATATCAGAAATTTAACAAATTTAATTAAGAATAGTAGAGGTTGTGGTCCTGGTAATTTGGTCATCACCACCCTTAGGTCGATGATAAATTATTATGTGTTTTAGCTAATACGTGGCTCCAGTAAATACCTGTATATAGAAAGCAAACATGAAAAGATGATTCGTGATTATTTCCGTGCATTTCGTTAGCCGGCATTTTCCGTTTTGTCATGAGTCTCCATGTATATAAATAGTGACCAAAGAAAATCATGACAATAATAAAAAACGTAGCGAATGAAGCCGTGTTTACTGTCTGTAAAGAGGTATTTACTGGCGACATTCCTGGTTTCAGCGGTAAAGTCAAAGGGAAGCGAGCAAGAGGTAGGCAGAGATACACGTGGGAGAGTAACATTACACGATGGACAGGTTACAGTCTAGCAGAGTGCACCACCAAGACAAGAGACAGGAGATGTTGGAGATACGTTGCAGCCAACCTTCGTTGCGGACACGGCACTTAATGATGATGATGTGATGAATATTTTGTGTCGTCAACCAATAAAATGAACGAAAAACTCCAATTATACCAAGATAAGTGACGATGCACAAGATCAGTGTGCAAGACTACGCTGGAGAAATATGTGGTTTCTAATGACACTAGTGAAACATATATTGTATACTATGACCTTGTCATTAGAGGTGAGGAAGAGTTCTGCAATGCTGTATACTTATATGATTATGATATTTGTCTGTCGTGATCGACGATGACCAAAAACTCAACCATAATAATAATAACAATAAATAATAAAAATAATAAAAGTTAATAGTGCATTTTTAAATGACTAGCAAGTCCAATGCGCGCACAAAATGTTCTTTTACAGAATTGACAACAATAGAATGTATCTGGGTGAGGTTGAGATGTTTTTTCTTTTCTACGTGTCCGCTTCTGTCTTGCAGTTTCTTGTCTGAATTCTTCTGCCGCTAGTGCTCCCGTTCTAATGCTGTAACGCCATGCTGTTCTATCCTGAGCGAGGCTCTCCCAAGCGCCTACGTCAATGTTAAGATGTTTCAAGGATGACTTGAGCGTGTCTTTGAAGCGCTTTTTCTGTCCACCAGCTTTTCGAAATCCTGCCTTCAGTGCTCCATAATATATTTGCTTTGGCAAACGCGAGTTCTCCATACGCACAAGATGGCCTGCCCAGCGTGCCTGCGCCTTCATAAGTATTGTGTGGATGCTTATTGAGGTTGATTTTTCCAAGACCTCGTAGTCTGGTACTTTGTCCCACCAATGGATGTTTAGTAATTTACGTAGGCAGGTAAGATGGAAATGATTTAACTTTCTTGCATGTCTAGCATACACTGTCCACGTTTAACAAGCGTATAGTAAGGTTGGTATAACAGCAGCATGATATACTTGTAGTTTGGTGGTTGTTCTTATACCTCTTTTGTCCCATACATTGTTGCGTAATCTGCCAAATACAGCACTAGCTTTTGCCAGTCTATTGTTAATTTCCACATCAATGTTGACATCGCGAGAGAGAGTGCTTCCAAGGTAAGTAAAATTGTCGACTACCTGCAGTTTTTCCTGATTTGATAAGTAAATAAATGTGTTGAGAAATGACTAGCGCTGAAGTTGGTTTATAGTGTGGAAAAGTTGCGCTAATCGTCAACCACACTCTCTCTCCTGAGTTTTATCTTGGTCCAGTGGCAAGACAAAGTCCAGACAACTGGGAGAAAATCAGGTGCAATGGATGGCCAGAGCGTACTATGTCGCTAACTGTGATACTTCTATACTAATATATGAATGATATACGGAACATATACATAACGTGTATTGATAAAGGCCTTTTGGTAGAAACGTCGATTATGCCATGTGTATTGTTGTGTGTATTATTTCACGTGAGCATCCGACAGTTATAGTGTGTTAGTCGTCGGTTATTAAGACTTATCACCTGGTTCGTACGTAAGTACTATTATTATACAGTTTTACAGCAGTATTAAGTAAAGTAACCCATATCATTTATAAATGCTGTAGGGGTGTGGGATGCTAGTGATCTCACATTTCAGAGGCTCTACAAATGAGGGCGGCAACCATCCCCTCCCTCGCAGTCTATACTTCCCGGATTAATCCGGTACCCATTTAAGGCTTGGTCGAACTGGGAGCCGTTGCGATCTCAGAAACATTTCTGTCCCAACTGGGGAATAAACCCAGGACCATTCATATGCGAAGCCAGTGCGCTAGACACTGAGCTACGTGGCTCTCCAAAGCAGTATTAACTTTTATTGAATAACATATGGATGCGAATCTTGAATAATAAACAAATAACAAAGTGGGAAATTAAAGGAAGTAGAGATGTGGTTCTACAGAAGAATGTTGAGAATACCATGGTCTGCCAGAAAAACTAAAAAGGAAGCGTTGAAAGAGTCAAATGCGAGACGGAGCTTAATCAATAATATAAGAAAAAAAGACAATCTTCATTTTTTTGGGTCAGATTATGAGACAAGGAGGCTTGGAGAACATAATTACAACAGGCAAAATTGAAGGCAACAAAGACAGATGGCGACAGCCTGAGGAAATATTAGACAATTTATCAACCTATCCCAACAGGGAAACAACGATCCTTATATATAAAACACTGGAGATAACGAGCCGTGGAGAGCCGTGATCGCCTACGCCAGTCTGCATGACATCTGATGATGATTCATCATCATCAGGTGCCATGCCGGGTGGCGTAGGCGGTCATGGCTCTCCACAGCTCTCTGTCCACAGTATTATGTATCAAAGTCGTTGTTGTTTCTTTGCCGTGCCAGGTTGTCAAACTGTCTAATATTTTCTCACGTTGTCGCCCTCTGTCTCTGGTGCCTTCAATCTTGCCTGTTGAGATTATGTTCTCTAAACCTGCCTGTCTCATGAGGTGGCCAAAAAAAGAAGATTGCCTTTTTCTTATATTCTTGATTAAGGTCCGTTTCGCATTTAACTCTTTTAACACCTCTACATTAGTTTTTCTGGCAGTCCATGGTATTCTCAGCATTCTTCTGTAGAACCACATCTCTGTTGCCTCCAATCTCCCACTTTCCAATTTGTTTATTGTCCAAGACTCGCACCCATATGTTAGTATAGGGGTTATATAGCACTGCAGAACTCTCTTTCTCACCTCTAATGACAAGGTCATATTACACAGTATATTTTTCATTTTTCTGACTGTTGTTTTTGCCTGTCCTATTCTGCATCTTATTTCTGTTGAACTTCTTCCATCTGCTGTTATAATTGTACCTAGATATTTGAATTGGTGGACCTGTTTTAATACTATATCATTCACTATGATCTTGCAAGGTGTATTATTTTCTTTCTTTGAAATAACCATTACTTCTGTTTTCTTGATATTTAGGAAGAGGCCTTTCTCTTTGCTTTCTGTGACTACTACTTTAATTAAGTTTTGAAGGTCTTCCTCACTTTTTGCAATCAGAACAGTGTCATCCGCATATCTCAAATTATTTATGTTATGTCCTCCCATTGATATTCCTGGGATATCTACTATTGCACGCAATATATTTTCACTGTATAGAGAGAACAGGTCTGGTGAAAGCACGAATCCCTGTCTGACTCCTTGTTTTATTTGTTGAAAAGGGCCAAATTGCTTTCCTACTCTTATTGCTGCTGTTTATTGCCAGTACATGTTCTTGATTATTCTTAAATCCTTGCTGTCAATGTTCATATTCTCTAGCATGTGTATAATTTCGCTATGTTTAACACATTATTAAACTAACACATTATTCTTCCAAGATGAAAGTCATGGCGACACACAGAAGTAGGCCTACAGTTAGTGTTAATATAGCAACATGGAACGTCAGATCGTTAGCGCAGTGTGGTAAATTAGACAACATCAGGCAAGAAATGGAAAGAATGAACATAAATATCCTAGGAATGAGCGAAATGAGGTGGACTGGGGCAGGAGAGATACAGTCAGATAAATTTAAAGTCATATACTCAGGAGGACAAAAACACGAGAGGGGGGGGGGGGGGGTAGGAGTATTATTAGACACAGATACAGGATGATGATTATGAATGATACAAGTGAAAAATGGGTCAAAGAAAACTGGAAAACATCCCGAAGAAAAGTGGAAGTGACTCAAGATTGTAAGTTTGTGTGGTCAAGTACTTGTCCTCTCGGTATTTCACGGTAAAAGGAAGATCGGAAGATCGCAATTGGTCATGTCCATGAGTTGTTGGACACGGGAGAAGAGAAATATCAGCATCGTGACCTGCCGTATATTTAGTAAGGACAATAAAGGAATTTGGGGATATGATTTGCTTCATAGGGTCCGACAACACGAAAACCAAATCGAATCGTTGAAAAAAAAATGTATGTAACATTATCATTATTGCTGTGCGAAAGAAGACCAAATTTCAAACTTCTTCTTCTTCTTCTTCTTATGCGATCGTTTCCTATGCTCAGAAAAAAAAGTGAAGTAGAATATGTAATGGGAATAGTGGAGTACGTGAGGCCGGAAGTCTGGCAGGATAAGGCTAGTGAGATTCTGATTGTAAACGATATGATGAATGAGCGAATGGCAACGTGACATCAATTGATATTGTGAATCACTGAATCGTAACGTGGCATCAATTATTGAGATTCTGAATGACTGAATGGTAACGTGACATCAATTATTGAGCTGGGAATGACTGAATGATAAAGTGGCATAATTGATATGGTAAATAACATAAGGGAAACTTGACATCAACATAGATGGTGAATAAGAGACAAATACACAAAGAAAAGGAGAGATTGATGATGGCGCGTTGTATGAGCATTTCTGACAACAGTACAAACGCCACGTCATTGGGACAATTTCTGCATGCTTACCTGAACGCATCATTTACCACCAAAACAAAAGCACTTAGAAGAGCATTTCAGCTAGCAGACACGCAGACACAGTGTTCACTATGAACGCATAAACCATTTAGAATATTTTGCTGACATAAACGAGACCGGGTTGTTTACGCGTGACGTAATAGTTATTTTGATGTTCCTGGGGAGCATGTAGAGAACGTCATTCCAGAACGTACTGTGTTAAAAGTAGCACTTGTTATGTGTAATTATGAATGCGTTTGGTTCTCTGTATGAGTACATTAGCTGGAGTCACGATCAGGTATGAGTGTTTGGTTCTCTGTATGAGTGTATTAGCTGGAGTCACGATCAGGTATGAGTGTGGTTCTCTGTATGAGTGTATTAGCTGGAGTCACGATCAGGTATGAGTGTGTTTGGTTCTGTGTATGAGTACATTAGCTGGAGTCACGATCAGGTATGAGTGTGGTTCTCTGTATGAGTGTATTAGCTGGAGTCACGATCAGGTATGAGTGTGTTTGGTTCTCTGTATGAGTGTATTAGCTGGAGTCACGATCAGGTATGATTGCGTTTGATTTTATGAGAATATTAGCGGGAGTCACGATCATTTATATGACGCAATTAATTTTCAGCTCTGAGTTACATTAAAAATATTTAATAAACGCATAGGGGTTGTATCGGTGTCACTCTTGAAACATCAACCTAAAAAATCCACTATGCTTTAATGTTCTCAGTCCATTGTTTAGGTGTGGATAACCTTAATCCTGTGGAGTCTTGAATATTACTAATACGTACGCGGTGTTGCAAGAAGTGAACATTTTGGAGGACGCAGAAGAATGATGGTCAGCCAGCACAGGACCGGTAATGTCATAAGAAGTGTAATGGCGGATACACTCAGGGAGAGATCAGAGCAACTATAGACGTGTCCAGTTTGCAGATGCTGATGCGATGACTAACTAAACTAAACTAAACTAAAGTAAACTAAACTAACTTAAACTAACTTAAACTAAAGTAAACTAAAGTAAACTAAAGTAAACTAAAGTAAACTAAAGTAAACTAAAGTAAAGAGCAAACTAACTAACTAACTAACTAACTAACTAACTAACTAACTAACTAACTAACTAACTAACTAACTAACTAACTAACTAACTAGCTAACTAACTAACTAACTAACTAACTAACTAACCAACTAACCAACTAACCAACTAACCAACCAACCCACCCACCAACCCACCCACCAACCCACCAACCAACCCACCCACCAACCCACCCACCAACCCACCCACCAACCAACCCACCCACCAACCCACCCACCAACGCACCAACCAACCCACCCACCAACCCACCCATCAACCCACCCACCAACCCACCCACCAACCCACCAACCCACCCACCAACCCACCCACCCACCAACCCACCCACCAACCTACCAACCCACCAACCAACCAACTAACTAACTAACTAACTAACTAACTAACTAACTAACTAACTAACTAACTAACTAACTAACTAACTAACTAACTAACTAACTAACTAACTAACTAACTAACTAACTAACTAACTAACTAACTAACTAGTCTGCGATGTTTCACCACGGCCATGAGATGTTCTTGTTGACCTACACAAGTATTTATTAAGAGCTCACATATATAGTGCTTATACGTTGAGTATGATACGCAATACTGGTCTGTAACATGTATTCTCAAAATCTGGTATCATTTTTCTCCATTTCAGCAGTAATTATCCAACTCTGACATCCGTACAAAAAGTACCATCTAAGATTTATGTAGGTTCATTTACACTACTGTACTTATTCCATATGATATTCAATCTGGAAATTGCTGAATTAGCGTCCTACAGAGATACACTAGAACAGTTGCAGAATTTGCTACATTAAGTAAATGATTAATTACTCAATCTTTCTGTTACCTGGAAACGTAGCCGTGATTGTTCTTACTGATACTGATCTACTAAATTACCAGTAAACATAAACGTGATTGTCGTGTGTATTTAATTCTACTTCCAACAGTAAAAGACAATGTACATATTCAGATAGTGATAGAAATGGGAGTTGTCAGAAGAGATAGAAATAAATATAGAGAGATAGAGAGATATAGACAGAGAGAAGGAGGTGCATATTCACTGAAAAGACAAGACGTATCCACAACTAACAAGTGACAGTGAGCTCATGTAATTTTAGATGTCTGATGCAATGGCAACACTGAACTCTTATAATGTTAGATGGCTGATGGAATGGCAACACTGAACTCATATCATTTTAGATGGCTGATGGAATGGCAACACTGAACTCATACAATTTTAGATGGCTGATGGAATGGCAACACTGAACTCTTATAATGTTAGATGGCTGATGGAATGGCAACACTGAACTCTTATAATGTTAGATGGCTGATGGAATGGCAACACTGAACTCTTATAATGTTAGATGGCTGATGGAATGGCAACACTGAACTCATATAATGTTAGATGGCTGATGGAATGGCAACACTGAACTCTTATAATGTTAGATGGCTGATGGAATGGCAACACTGAACTCATATCATTTTAGATGGCTGATGGAATGGCAACACTGAACTCATACAATTTTAGATGGCTGATGGAATGGCAACACTGAACTCACATAAATTTAGATGGTCGATGTAATGGCAACAATGAGCTCATATAATTTTAGATGACCGATGGAATGGCAGCATTGACTTAATATCATCTTAGATGGCCGATGGAATGGCAAGCAGGTTATTTATGGATTCTATTTTGAGAAGTGATACTGGTTCTTAATCAAGATTCAAGAATTGTTTCTAACATTGTCTTTGTATGTTCCTTTGATATGTCAATATCTTCTTCTTCTTCTGTATTCGTTTTCAAACTCCTTTAGATTAGCAGTATGTCGTCATGAGAGTGGAATTCATTGTATCGTAGTTATAGCTTAGGTGAGTATCTACGCCTTCGTGCCTGCCACATCGGACATCAGAATGATGTGTAGGTTACCTTGACACTGTATGGAATGGGTCAACCAACTCTACCCGTTTCATCTTTAATTGCCTCTTGACATGTATGGAAGGTGAACATTATTGCTATTCTTTACTCCCCTTTGATATGCGGTACGCAAAGATAGTAAATCTCTACAAGAACATGGCGACAAAGGTGACTGCATCAACTACAGAGGCAGCTCCTGTCATAGAGTCACCAGGACACGTTTTTGCATGTATCCTTCTAAAGCGATATTCCAGCTGCATGTCGAACGTGCACTGACAGTCACAGCGCGGGCCAAAAGATCCCTATGGACAAGTACTTTACCCTTCTAATCGTCGTCAACTACAGGAAACATGTCATGAGCAGGGGAGGCCACTCTTTCTGGCTGTCGTGGATCTAACTAAGGTTTTTGTCACTGTTAGCAGATCATTTATATATATCTATATATATATATATATATATCAGATAGATCATATATATGAGATTCTAAAATATATTGGTTGTCCACCGAAACTATTAGACTTGGTTACTTCATTTGACATGGACGCAAACGTATCGTTCGAGGGCAATACGTCTGATAGCTTTCCAGTAAGGCAGGGGTGTGTTCTAGCCCCCAGAATCTTCGGAATCTTCTTTGCAGCGCTTCTCAAACATACTCTTGCAGATGCAGCAGGTGACGTTGTCAACCGCACCCTATACCATGGATCACTCTTCAACTTCGCGCGTTTCAAGAGAACTTCTCTTCGCCGATGATGCTGCACTAGTGGCATGCACTGAGTCCACCTTGCAGATCCAAATTGACAACATGTCAAAGGCCTACGACCTATTCTCTATGACACTAAACATCACTAAAACTGTGGCAATGTGTCAGCGATCTACAAGTAGCAGCAAACATCACTTTAAAAAAACATTCATATAAAGCATATCGGAAACTTTTGTTACCTAGGATTCATGTTTACATCCACCTTTTCCCTAGACAATGAAATAAACGCACGTATAGGGAAGGCGTCTACCACTTGTGGCGGACTGTCAAAGCGGTTTGGAAAAACCATAAGCTAAAATTAAAAACAAAGATGCAGATCTATCAAACATGCGTGCTGAGTACACTATACTACGGATTTTAAACATGGATTATCTAAACCAAAAACATGAGAGGAGACTTCACATCTTTGATCTAAGATGTCTCGGCAAGGTCTTAAACATTAAATGGAGCGACAAAATCACAAACATGGAAATGTTGCGCCGTACTCAGCTACCATCTGTCATTGAAACACTCAATATAAATAAAATTTGTTCGCTGAGTCACGTCCGCAGAATGCTAAACTGCCGCATCCCAAAACAAGTAACATTTGGGGGATTGGCTAAAGGCCATCGAGCCCGTAGTAGACCAATGCTGAGATATAAAAACATCTGGAAATTCTGAATGAAAGGCTTCCACATAGAATCCAAAAACTGGGAAAACACTGCCGAAACTCCGGTTATCTGGAGGCAGAACCTGCGTGCGGCAGCGGCATTGTTCAAAAATATTATGTTTACAGATACAGATGAAAAAAAGAGAAAGGTGGAAATAAAATCTTCCGTTGCTGTGAGATGATCGCTTGAAAAGTTATCATATCTGAGAAATAATCAAAGAATTGCTTCTACTTATTGCTAAATGACCGTCTGCAAGAAGCAAAATGCAAGTTACCCCTTTCAAACACGTACAATGCACGGACATTCAATTTCTAGTAACCCTTCTACTGTTCTTAGCCTTGATTCTATTGTTTACAAACTTTCTCTTATACCGAGTTACATCAATGTCATCAGGCACCTGGTTGTATGTTACTCCTCATTACATTCCCGCTGTAACCTTATCTGTCTTGTAACAGTTTTTCTGCATACGCACACATAATTTTCCGGTTATCTTTGATGTCTTATGTACATCGTCTCCTGGGTCTGTCCCGTTGTCGTTGTCCTTTCATCATCCGTTCAAGGATTCTTCTGTTCAGGTATTCGTGTTGTTTTAGAAGCCCTAAGATATTTTTGTCTGGATAGTAGATTTCTGTATATCAAAATAGTCAAAACGTGCATAACATCTCTCAAAATAGTGTTTCATACATTGAGGTTCACCCTTAGATTTAGTCTAAGACTTACATAACATCTCTCAAAATATTGTTTCGTACATTGGGGTTGACCATTGGATCTAGTCTAAGACTTGCAAAACGTTATTCAATATTTAACTATGTGTATGCGTTATATCACTATTTTCACCTTGAAAGACATTCAGTACCCAGGACTGGTGAACCCAGGGAGTGGTGAACCCAGGGACTGGTGAACCCAGGGAGTGGTGAACCCAGGGACTGGTGAACCCAGGGACTGGTGAACCCAGGGACTGGTGAACCCAGGGACTTGTGAAAAACTATATCGGATAAGGTTACTTAAGAATGAAGGACAGGGATAATGAAATATATAAGAAACTGTTACTGATAAGGATCATGTGCTCTAACGTAGAATCGATAAAATCAAGTAAAAAAAGTAATAACATTAATGAGAATGAACAAGCACAAATAACTACAAAAAGACAAGGAATTGGAAACTGTTGTCATGTGCAAGTTGAACGCTAACACTAATGAGGTACTATAATGACATGGTCTGCTCGACTTGGCCGTCTCTCTAGTAATTATTTAAAGTGAACGGTGTCCCCGATCGTGTATGACAATTGTCAGGGTGTGTCCTAATGATCTCCTTACTGTTAATTTTGTTCAATCATTCATTGATATCTTGTCGATAATCTATAGATTTACAGACTAAGAAAGAACCACATGTGTTGACCTGAATATACGTTTGTGTTTTCTCTTTAGACATTTTGTAGTTTTTCCAGTTCTGTCGTACTGTATTTTAGGACTATTGCACTCAAGAATCCACAAGACACAATCATATACACAGATGGTCTTGTCAATAAAGAAAGAAATAAGTGTGATTATGGTTTTGTTGCCTAGAAGATTGGATCGAATGTATAGGAGGAGAAATCGTTATCCAACCCGACTGAAACATCGAGAATGAAAATAGAAGTGATGATGGCGGAAATCAGTTGGTTTGTAGCTGAAATATCAACTCAACAGCACAACAGCACAAGTAGAAATGGCAATAGATGGATAGATAGACAGTGATATTTTCAAACTTCCAAAATATGCTGCGGAAGAGAGGTGCTTGCTTAGACCGGAATGGGTCGCTCTACTGAACAACTCAGTTGTCTCAAGTATTTCACGGAGTTACTGTACTGGTCATGAAGGAGGGGGTCAGAGACAGTGAAAGTGCAGGTGTATTGGTGGACAATGTTGTTGTTGATGGAGCAGTATTAAATACAAGAATGACAGAAATAGGAGCTGACCACTGAAGTGAGAGAGGAGAATGTGTCCTTTATGAAAATATTTGAAAATTACATAATCAACATCTGACTTGTACTTAGAATCTGCATACTTTTGGATTGCCGCTAGAAGGGAGAACGGAGCACTTATGGGAATGTCGTGTATCATGATGCCGGTTTCTAATCAGGAATCAAAGTCTGTGCGGCTGCCATGAGATTGAACATTATTTGAAAAAAAAAAGATTATTATTACAGTAAAAATTAATTGTTGCATATCGATAGTTAGTGCGTAGTTATTTAAAAAAAAAAGAAATAGGGCCTATATCTGTTTTGCAGCAAACTAAACACATTTTTCCTATCAAGAATCACTGTTGCACTGCGGCGAATCGGTGTGAAAGTACCTTTACTGTACATAAACGAGACATGACTCACTTTCTAAAACTAATTTACAAGGAACGGGTAAGGGCTGAAGGATAATAGATGACTAGAGAAACTCCTGGATGTTTACAATTAGTCCGGGCATGATTTTTCTACACTTGGGCCGAACTACTGAGGATAAATGTGTTTGTATTACATTTTGTACTTATGAGACATAATGTGGTACTTCTATCACCTTGATGGGTTATGTGTCTTATTACTATTACAAACACCTCTTTACAAATGGAGAATTTAAAGGCCAACCGTCTATATTTCAGTGGTACGCATTCGGTTGCGTCTGTGGATCTTACCAATGGCGACTAGACAAACGACCCATGCAACAGAAAACCTTAGTAGATGACATACCGTTACATTGAGGCTCGCTTATGTAAGCTCTGTAGCATGTCATCTATACAATTATAAACCCCTTCTGAGTAAAAGGATTCATCAATAGACATTGCACTTAGCCGAAAGCTGAAGTCCCCTGTGTATGAAAGACGGCTCAGAGAAACCACACAACTGAACATAGGAGGTAAGAGCTTATCGCTTGCAATTCCTGGGGCTCTCAATCATCATTTATCATATATCAGATGTTACACTCAAACTAATGAATAATTAGAAGATGGTGGAAATAACAATAACAATTTTCTCCAGAAATTTAATCTTTAAATGTTATGTGCCCCTAAAATAATACGAGATTATTGAAAATTTGTCTACACGGGTTTCCATAATATCAAGTGTTATGACGTTCTTAATGGCATGCATGCATAAAAAAAATCATGAACACTCTATTATCTGCTATGTATACGTCATTCGTTTCTGTGTCAGTTCAGCTACCTACAAATTGTAAACACATCTAGTGCTTCTATTAATATCCCTTCATCATGAATTACAACGAACTATTGCAAATTGTTCAAAACGAAATAGAAATGCGTGACATTTCTCCAGGAATGAGGCATGTTACAAACTCATCGAATATGTAAATACATTCCTTTATATAATAAAGCCGACAGTTCTTGAATAATATTCTTCATACAGTGTGCAACAAAAGAAACAATACAATAGAAACAAACAAAAAAAACCACAGGAAAATATGTCATCTTCTCTTTACCAATAGTTTCTCCTACATGACCCGTCACTTTTTTAAAAGTCGTGTGTTATTTTAAATCACACACATGCCCGTTAAATTACTTGCAAGCGATATACTATAATCACATAAAATACTTGCAAGCCATATGCTATAATCATATAACATAATCCAAACGATATGCAATAATCATATAATATACACAGTATTGACGGGCAATATTGAAACTTACAAAGAGGACTTACACCGAAGTCCGATATGTTGGACAATCGACTCAAATAAAACGGCAACACAACGTATTTGCGTTCTGTAGACTATTTTCGGCTAGAAATCGAAATCTAGTTGAAATATCTTGCTACACAAGAGATCGGATGGTAGTGTTAGAACATACGAACACAAACACATAAGTGGCACTGTTATAACAGATATGGACAAAAAAGCGAGACTATTATAACATATTTTGTTGATTAGA
Source organism: Meghimatium bilineatum (assembly GCA_034231615.1). Classification (NCBI taxonomy): domain Eukaryota; kingdom Metazoa; phylum Mollusca; class Gastropoda; order Stylommatophora; family Philomycidae; genus Meghimatium; species Meghimatium bilineatum. The sequence continues at coordinate 64,611,740 of CM067321.1, read as the reverse complement.
ACACAACAAAAAATAAGTGGGGCTATTATAACAGATTTTGTTGATGAAAACAAAAAATGTAGCGGGACTAATATAACAAAATTTTGTTGACTATTATAACAGATTTGGTTGATGACAAAACAAAAAAATAACGGGACTATTTTAACAGATTTGGTTGATGACAAAACAAAAAATAACGGGACTATTTTAACAGATTTGGTTGATGACAAAACAAAAAATAACGGGACTATTTTAACAGATTTGGTTGATGGCAAAACAAAAATAACGGGACTATTTTAACAGATTTTTTTGATGACATACGTTCTTGATCTATTCCTCCCTAACTTTAATTATAATCACTAAAGCATATCCTTGTTGGCATATTTCCGTGGGGTTAGAAAAGAGAGATTAGAATATCCACATCATGCGTGCTACAAAAGGAGGATTGGAAGCAAGTTTGGCTACCTCATCTAAAGAGTCAAAGTAACACAGAAGTCATACTGAAGTAGGGTGTTTCGGGCCGAAATGTGCAGATATGAAGCCACGTTTCTATGTGTGATATAAAACATGTCGTTTTCAGGACTAAATTCAGGTAATCTGCAGGAATTTGAGAAGCCATGTTTTTATGTATGATATAGCTTATGCCGTTCTCAGGATCATAACATGCTAATCTGCAGGAGTTTGAGAACGATTTCAGAAGAAGAAACATATCCTGTTAATGATCATTGTTTTCCAACTGTTATTTAATATTCAGACAGTTATACATTCCAGTAACATTGCCAGCGCTATGTGAAATTGCATAAATTTTACTGCGCTCCATATAGTTCTCACGAGCTGGATTTTAGACTCTCGTACTAACTCCTCCGCCACCGAAGCCAGTACGTCTTTTATCCACTACTACACTCATAACGTTCGTTCCGTGTGGAATTTAGAGTCGTTTTTAAAAATCACTAGACAAGTAATCTCGCATTGTATAAACTTCTGAAAGTTATTTACCATACGCCAACCTATGCAGTTATTCGACATACGCCAACCTTTGCAGTTATTCACAATACGCCAACCTGTGCAGTTATTCGACATACGCCAACCTTTGCAGTTATTCACCATACGCCAACCTGTGCAGTTATTCGACATACGCCAACCTTTGCAGTTATTCACCATACGCCAACCTTTGCAGTTATTCACCATACGCCAACCTTTGCAGTTATTCGACATACGCCAACCTTTGCAGTTATTCACCATACGCCAACCTTTGCAGTTATTCACCATACGCCAACCGTTGCAGTTACTCACCATACGCCAACCTTTGCAGTTATTCACCATACGCCAACCTTTGCAGTTATTCACCATACTCGTATATTTATTGCAACACCATTTTCTTTAGGTGTGTTATGCCGAAACGCGTAAGTAGCGTAGTCGAGCTGTAAACCACAAGCGAATATTGTAAATAAGCACTTAAGTGTTACAGAAATCGAATACTATAATAACAAGATAATAGTAATAATTCAAGGAATATCGTTAAGAGACAGTTTGAGGAATGAGGACATCCGACAAAAGACCGACACCACCCCGATCTTAGAGACAACAGATCAAATGGTTTGCACACATCAGCAGACTACCATCAGACAGCATACCAAAGCAAGCTATGCTATACAGTTACAGTGAAGGCAGACATAGAGGCCCACCACGAAAACGATGTACCACTGAAATAAAAGAGGCGACAAATTCCACAATATACTCAGCACATAAGAGGGGCCGTCTCCAGAAAACTCTTCTACCCCTGACGCCGAAAGGCAACAAATGATTTCAGCGAATAGACGGATAGATAAGAAAGATAGCTAGAATTATATTAAAGTGAATAAGGACGAAATAAATCGAAGCGATTGACATTTGGATCTAAGATGTTCTTTGGAACATGCATGATAATAACAAAACAGAACAATAGTAAGAAAGAATAATAACAAAATGTTTAAGGTATAAAATCTAGTCCATTAAACAGACAAGTAAAGGGACATTTAAATAATGAAGAAATCGTGAATACGAATGGATTTTGATGTAACTCTAATTGTGTATTATTATTTACATATTAACAATATTTACTGTCATATTTCTGTTACTAAGACCAAAATCGCCGGATGTTCACTGACGTGTTGGTAATTATGTCAACCACAAGACACTCCGGTATTAGTACTGAATCCTTATAACTGCCAGGTTGTTAGGACGAAACAGAAGTAGTAAAGTAACGTTAATCCATAGCATTTATTAACGTCGGAGGGATATGAGATTAGTAACCTCACATTTCAGTGGCTCTTCTATATGAGGGCGGTAGCCATCTCCTCTTCCTCACAGTCTTTACTTCCCACATTAATCCGGTACACAATTAAAGCTCGATTGAACCGGGAGCCGTTGCGATCTGGAAAAAAAACATGCCCACCTCACGTGGGGAATGAACCCATGACCACTCATATGCGAAGCCAGTGCACTAACCACTGCACTATACGGCTCCCTAGAAGAAGAGGACGTTGAGGAATAGTAGAATTATATTGTTCCCCACGAATTTTTCCATCCGCCATAATCTTCTTGTTTTACATTTATTTATCCGTATTTTCTAATGCCCAGTATTAGCGTCTTTTTAAATATTTCGAATCTAAATAAAATATATATATATATATCTATTCTTACTATCTGTAAGAAAACTGAAATAGTAAAGAAGGTAAACGAAATATAAAATAGAAAGAAGAAACAGTATGAAAAACAACTGAAATGATCATATAATGAACGGAAATAAACCAGCAGCGAGAGAATTATACGTAAGAAAAAATGGTTGTCACGCCGCGTTTGTGGAATCAATTCTTGAAATATTTACTTTTTTTAGAAATCGATTTACTATGAAAGGGAGAAAACTCTAATCACAAACATAGGATTAGATAAGCCGTACCGTACACACATTTAGTCATATTTATACACAAATTGTTTTATTTCGTGCAAAGTGTCGGTATTTCTATATTTTTACATACGTTAGAAAAATTATGTATTTAGTCAAGTCCAGAATACATTATGTAACAAGATTTTGCTGGGATTCAGTATATTCTGAACGATATCATCTCAAATTACAACTATTTACACCTATTTACATTCATTCCAAGAATCCATGTGTTTACACTATGTACAATCACTTTACAAACCTGTATCTTTACCATTATGTACAATTACTCAATGAACCTATGCCATTATATCTATTTACCACACTCTCAACATGTGTCCATATTATTTACAATCACTTCCTAAAGCTGTGACTTTACATCTATTTACAATCTACTCTGCAAGATTTATCTTCACATCTATTTATCATAAATTGTGCTATTATCGAAGCTAAAGGTATTTTTCTCATGCTGTGAGGCCGCATTGGTACAGATTATTCAGTCGATAACGGGAAATATATTCCTGGCCGAGCGACAGTTTGTGCACTTGTGACATGACTAGAACAAGTATACCAGAAGTGTGAAGCCTTCACACAAAACAGTAGCCGAAGAGATAGACATAGTTTCTCTTTTAAAAATATACAAGATATAATAAGAAATTTATAAATCTACAACAAACTGCAACAAATTAACACAAGAATCAACAACGAACTGCAACAAATTAACACAAGAATCAACAACGAACTGCAACAAATTAACACAAGAATCAACAACGAAATGGAACTAAGGGATGCAGGAATCAACAAAAAACAGCACGTGTTTTGCCGAGGCTCGAAAGGGGAGCAAAGAATAACAACACTGTTTATCTTCCAATCATGTCGTAAAAGGCGACTAAGAAGGTTAGGGGATGGAGTTGACTGCCCCATTCCATATAGGGTAAGTGACTCAAAGCAATGCTGAAATCGGATGTGTAAGGCCGAAGGCGCAGATATCGCAGCAATGCTGTAAACCATGACACAACGCACTCCATTCTCCGGACTACATCCTGCTAATCTGCAGGAGTTTGAGAGCGAACGCAGAAGAAGAAGAACAACTACGAACTAGAACTAAGGGACACAAGAATCAACAGCGAACTAGATCTAAGCCACTCAACAATCAACAACGAACTGTAACTAATAGACACAATAATCAACAGCTAAACTGAATTAAGGGATGCAAGAATCCAAAACGAACTGGTACTAAGACACGCAACAATCAAAATCAACTGGAACTAAGACAAGCAACAATCAAAAACAACTGGAACTAAGACACGCAACAATCAAAAACAACTGGAACTAAGACACGCAACAATCAAAAACAACTGGAACTAAGACACTCAACAATTAAAAACAACTGGAACTAAGACACGCAACAATCAAAAACAACTGGAGCTAAGGGACGCAACAATCAAAAACAACTGGAGCTAAGACACGCAACAATCAAAAACAACTGGAGCTAAGACACGCAACAATCAAAAACAACTGGAACTAAGACACGCAACAATAAAAAACAACTGGAGCTAAGACACGCAACAATCAAAAACAACTGGAACTAAGACACGCAACAATCAAAAACAACTGGAACTAAGACAAGCAACAATCAAAAACAACTGGAACTAAGACACGCAACAATCAAAAACAACTGGAGCTAATACACGCAACAATCAAAAACAACTGGAGCTAAGACACGCAACAATCAAAAACAACTGGAGCTAAGACAAGCAACAATCAAAAACAACTGGAGCTAAGGGACGCAACAATAAAAAACAACTGGAACTAAGACACGCAACAATCAAAAACAACTGGAACTAAGACACGCAACAATCAAAAACAACTGGAGCTAAGGGACGCAATACTGATATATTAATTGAGACGTAAAACTAAACGTATATGGCAGTGTAGATAATGATCATCTGTATTCATAACTCATACAGAAAGCAACGTCAACTTACTGAATATAAATATTGCTTATAAAATCACTATAATGATGATATGATGATGATGATGATGTTCCTCCTTCGCCAGCGAAGATGAGCATGGCATGAAAGACAATAAATGTGATGAAAAAGTAGAAAAAACAACAAACAATTTGTGATTGTCTAATTTGGTTTGTGAGTTCATAGATGCCCGATGAGTCCAATTCGTGAGGAAAGTTCTATCGCAGTGCATGCAGGAGTGTAGAGAGTTTGATTTAGGATAGTTTTCGGGTTGTTCCTTCCGCTTCATCGCTTGTAAATTGCCCGCAGTGTTCTTTCTTTTTCAAATTTAGTGATGCCAGCAGTGATCTGGGTGTACCAAGCTGAGTGATCAAGGGCTGTATTCTTCCAGGAGATAGAATCGATGATGCAGTGCTGTTGGGCCAAAGGGCATGAGCCCATGGACCGCTGGATCAGCAACTAACCAACCAACCAACCGTGCTGCAGTGCTTAAGATAGTATTTTAGGTGATCTATGAAGCGTTTTTTCTGCCCTCCGCTTGAACGTTTTCCATCGCACACCTCTCCATAAAATAATCGCTTTGGAGGGAACTTGTCTGGCATTGTGAGACCTAGTCAGTAGGGCATGGATGCTCAGTGACCTTTGAAGGATTTCCGTGTCTGGTACACGATCCTGTCAACGTACTCCTCTGAGGATTCTTAGACACTGAAGATGGAAAGAGTTAAACTGTCGATCGTGTTTCACATAAACAGTCCATGATGACGCAGCATATAACAATGTTGGTAGAACCACTGCGCGGTACACGTCCAACTTTGTTGTCAGACTGAAACCACGCCTGATCCAGAATGTACGCTAGAAGGCTTTCGAATGCCACACTCACGCGAGAAATACGTAGAACAACATCCTCGTCAATTGTCGCAGTTTGCGATATGGTACTGCCGAGATATACAAACTTATTGGCATGTATTCAGTTTGTCAGAATATGACTTAATTCAAATGTTAACGAAAGAGGCATAAAAATGACAGGAAAAAATGCTGGTTGACCGTTACGTCACCTGTGTTGCCGAAGCCAAAAAGGGGAGCAACGAATATCAACACTTGTAAATACCTTCTATGCAAATCGTAATAGACAGAAGGAGGTTATGGAGTATATCTAGCTGCCCCGTCCAATATAGGGCTAAAGTGACCCAAAAACTAAACTGAATTAGGATGTGTCAGGTAGAAAGACTTTCATATTTCAGCAGAGCTGCAAACCATGACATTCTCCGGACAAAATCCTACTGATACCATAAAACAATACATTCCATTCTCCGGACAATATCCAAAGAATATTGCAAAGATTTAGAATTATCGTAGAAAGAAGAAGATCGTTGCGTCTTGTGTAGAAGAATATGGCTACTGAAGTGGAAGTAATGACCGGGTTAGAATATGGCTACTGAAGTGGAAGTAATGAGCGGGTAGAATATGGCTACTGAAGTGGAAATAATGAGCGGGTTAGAATATGGCTACTGAAGTGGAAGTAATGAGCGGGTTAGAATATGGCTACTGAAGAGGAGGTAATGAGTAGATTAGAATATTGCTACTAAAGTGGAAATAATGAACGAATAAACCATGTAAAGTAATATGCTGAATTACGAGTAAACTGTGGTGCCCTTTTTGTCTTTCTACAGGCAGCTAGACCCAGTGTAACAGTTACATATAGATTACAACGCCCTTCAATTGCCACTTCTCTTGTGTCTGATTTTACCGATGTTGAGTATGGAGTAGCGAAGCAGCATATTGCATGCCAAGTCTGTGTTTAAACGTGAAAGTGAATTAATTATCAGATAAGAAATACTAAGAAAAATAGAATACTGGTGAAAGCAAGATGACAAATATAGCTAATAAATTCAATGGAAAATGTTTCTTGTTATAACTTCACTGTCCTATTAACTCCAATCACACCAATGGAGCTTAACTTCAATGAGTGCATACCTACCACATACTTAGTTCATTAAGGTGGCGTCACGGGGCAAACACAATAATTAAGTTCAGTTTGAAACATCAATGCACAATTTTTACAACAATTTGATACACAAATGTGAACAACTAAAAATGTTTTTTATTAACAACTGGCTCAGGATTGAACGAAAATACAGTTGTGGATAGCAAAGCATCATTGCTATTCTGTAACATTGCCAACTTATGCAGACATAATGTTAACAATTCTGTGCTCGTTATTGTTTCGTCAACTGCAGAGTGTGTTCAGACAGTGTATATATGCTTGGTGTGTTTCCTCAATAATGTAAAAATACAGTATAAGTGAGAAAACGTTATAATGATGTGTAACGCAGATGGTGAGCGTATGATTCGTTCTATTATCGGCAGGTTGATATCTAATAAAGAGGTACTCCATCAGTCGTATCTATCAAACGATGATTGGGGAAGTCGAACAGGTTGAACGGTGGGAAGATTCTTGGTTAAAGCAGGGGACGGGGAATAAGTGATTTAACATGGGTGATATTAACTGGTTGAAGGGGGGAGAGATAAGTGATTACAGGTGGTAAATATGAATTTCTTAAAATAGGATGATTAACTGATTAAACATTGGGATATTAATTTATTAAAGAGGAAAGCAGTAAGAGATTACAAATGGTTAATGATAAATTTGTGAAGATGGAAGGATAAGTGATTACTCATGGAAAATATTAACTGGTTAATGGTAGTTGGAATAATTCATTAATTATAGGAACTATTTACCGGTTAATGGTATTTGGGGTAAATGATTTCATGGGGGAAGATTAATTGTGTAGGGTATTGAAACCCAAAGTATTAAACTTGGGGAAGATTATATAAAGTAAGCCACAGCTTCAAGAATTAAAGCTTCTTTTGTGTGTTATTCTACATTCACCTAAGACATACATTCACTAAATTTCTATAATGCCTGAAGTCTATCAATATCGAAGGTTGCTGATACTGAAAGCTAATATTTATTCACAGAAAACAGACATAATTATGCACACCAGTCTATTGTGCTCATAATAATAACGAAAACGTTATAATAATAATAGCAAACACCAATAAAAAATAATAGTTAACTAACATATAATAACAACAATAACACAACATTAAAACATCGATAATACTGGCACAACTAAAACAATAATAATAAACACAAAAATACAACAATAGAAATAATAATTATATACACAAAAAGTACGACAATAGAAACAATAACACAAAAGTAAGACAATAGAAAGAGTAATTATAAATACAACAATAGAAAAAAAATTTAAACACAAAAATACAACACTAAAAAACAATAAATTATAAACACAAAATCATTACAAAATAAATAATAATTATAAACACAAAACATGACAATAGAAACAATAAAAACAAACATATTAATACCAAACCAGGAACAATGATTATTAAAAAAAGAAACAGTAATGGCAAGAAGATTAGCAAAACTAATAAAACAATACTAATAATAAGAAAAGTAAATGTAATTAAAAAACCAGATAATAATATTGACAATTATACGAACAACACGATAACAGTAATATTAACAACCATAGAAACGAAATGTAAAAGCAAACATAATAATAAAAACAATGAAAGCAACAATAAAACAATAATAAAAGAAGGTAGACAAAAGTTATTTTTATTTATGTTGCAACATTAAAATATCAGTAATAAAGTAACACTAACAATATTAATAACAGTAACAATAATAAAATAGCATGACTAGCATCAGAAAAAATAACCATAAAATAATAGCAATAAATACAGATTTATGATCATAAGATAATAGCAATAAATACAGATTTACGATCATAAAATAATAGCAATAAATACAGATTTACGATAATAAAATAATAGCAATAAATACAGATTTACGAACATAAAATAATAGCAATAAATACAGATTTACTAACATAAAACAGTAGCAATAAATACAGATTTACGTTTGTATTTTGTGCAAGTTCTTCCCATGTATTTTAGTCTATTTCAAAGGCTTTCAGTGAGGTCTTTAACAAGTCCTTGTAGCGCTTCTTTTAGCCACTTTCAGATCGTGTACCCTTCTCCAGCTCACAATAGAGAAGTATCTTTGACAGGTGATGGTTTGGCATACGTACCATATGACCTGTCCAACGAATCTGTGTCTGCATCAGGATAGTGTCAATGCTAATGATACAGATCTATCAAGGACAGTAATATCTGGAATCTTGTCTTGCCATCTGATGTTCATAACTCTGCGTGAGACAAGCTATGTGAAAGTGATTGACTTTCTTTACATGACGTCTATACACAGTCCATGTTTCATTAGGGTATAACAGAATTGGAAGTACTGATCTGTTAACTTTCTGCTTAGTCTTTAGGTTAATGCCATTTCGATGCCACAATGGGAAGGTGATATGATTGTATATACAGATGGGTAGGTTGAGAGACACATCAGCAGTGTCTGGGCCTTCACGGCTCATAGGTGGCGGAAGACCATCAGAGAGGAAAGTGGTGTTTTCGCTCAGACAACAAGCAGCATGACAATGGAGATTTTGGCAGTAACCAAAGCTTTGAAATGGGTGTGCTCACAGACTATCTACGAGCATGCCTGTATACTCAGTGACTCCATAAGCATGATTATGAAAGTCAAGTCGGGGTACGTTCGGGAACAGTGGCTGGATGCAGTGAAGAATTCATGTGTGCGTAAAGTGACTTTTAACATTAATTTTTGTGCCTGAACATGCGGGAGTCCGAGGTAATGAGAGAGCAGATAGTTTGGACGCCCACGCGGTTACTACCGCTGTTGGTGGAGCGATTGATCGGGCAGACATTTTGAATGCCCTACGGGAAAACGCACGAACAAATTACTGTACAAGTGACGATGACTCTTGTTCCGTGATTAGAATAAGGGAACTTGGTTAGAAATGTGGTGTCGCTAGAAAGGAGCGGTTTGGTGGGCGAGAAAGAATGATGGTCAATCAACGACACACTGGGACCGTCAGTAAAGTGTAATGGCGGATACACTCAAGGAGAGATCTGAGCACCTATGAACTTGTCCGGAATGCAATGACGATGATCCAACGACTAACTAACTAATTAGCTATAAAGTGAACGATTCAATCTTTTCTTGATATTGAATAAATTTGTTCATCACATAAAATTCAAAATTATTATATAGAATAGCTCTTTATAATTGAACACATGCATACTTTTAATAACCTCAACTAGTCTATTCTAGTAAACATACCCGATGTTATCCAACGACTATGATATTAACGCTATACTTTGAAAACACAGTAACACGACATTGGAAAAAAACAAACCACAGCCTAAATAAATCACTTATGATTGTGACAACAATAGCAACAATACAAAACACCAATAATAATAATAATGATGATAATAATAAATTATTATATTATCAACAATAACTACATCAACATTGATTATGACAACATACCAGAAGATAGGTAACTACAATAACAACACAATATCACCAACAATAAGAATTTCTCAAAATAATTTCAGAATCTACAAAAGCTCTAGGGAAATCATCAATCCCGCATCGCATGACGAAGTGACATCTCTAGATACGCTCTCTCAATAAAGGAACGTAAAGATGATGAGGCGCAAAATCGCAAATAAATGGAAAGATCAAATGGTCTATATTAAATAAAAACAATAATTACAAAATAGTAAAAACAATAGTACATTATCCCAGTTATCGCAAAATAAGAGAAAGATATGATGGTCTACATTGAATAAAAACAGTAACAAAATAATAACAGCAATAGTGTTATCCTAATTATCGCAGAGTAACACCTAACAGCAGAATCCAAAACCAAGAAGAATCAGCCTTTGTTGTAATTGTTGTAATTCTCGTTGGTCCATATTTATCAGTGGCGGAAACTGATGATTTTGAGTGGGGACTCCGTGTGATCTATTTTTTTAGTATGTAGCTCTCTCCCCCCACAATTTATTTCACACCAGAAACACATATTTACAGCTCTATATAAAATATTCACTAGTTTACAAAAACATACCTTATATAATCTTATATAATCTTATATAATCTTATATAATCTTATATAATCTTATATAATCTTATATAATCTTATATAATCTTATATAATCTTATATTATCTTATATAATCTTATATAATCTTATATAATCTTATATAATCTTATATAATCTTATATTATCTTATATAATCTTATATAATCTTATATAATCTTATATAATCTTATATAATCTTACAATGCAGCTCCAGGTTTCTTTTTTTCTTTTCTGCGAAAATTTTCAGTAAATAAAGGGTTGGACAGGGAAGGGAGAGGTTGGACGTTTTCCAATCCACACCCTCCCCCACCCACCTAATCTTAGCAAATATAATATAACTTTTAGCACTAGGAACAAGAAAAATATCGACTAAAAAAACACAACCCTACGCATTTTTTTCACAAATATGTCTTCAAAATTCCCGCTAAACAGTGGGATCTACACACCATAAGGTATTCCATTTTCGCTAACCCCCCCCCCCTCTCCTAAGAAAAACATATCTATGGCACTGTAAGTTCCCTCTCAATAAATGTCGATTTTGATGAAAGCCACTTAAAATATTGCTTCACAATCGAAAAGGAGTTAAAACATGACAGACAATTGTTGTTTGTGGAATTTCTGAGATATGTTCTGATTCTTTTCAGGGTGCGCATACCTTTTACACTGCTGGCTATAGTGGTAGGTATAATCAGCACCGAATAGAGTGATTTTGTTACTTTCCGATATACTTAGTCTAAGCCATTTGCAGAAAGAAAAATTCAGTAGTTCTTTAAGCGGTAAATGCATTGTTTCATCTGAATATACGTTATAAAGTTTATTTTCTAGCAGGTTGTTATCAAAGAACCGGTACTATTTTATTAGACTATTGAATATATTCTGGGATAATTTTTTGTTGTAATATCTAAATTTACTCTCATTTACTAATTGAAGAGACTTAAAATAAAGAAGGTATTCAAATCTTCATTTGATTTGTGTAGTTAAACACTACACAATTAATTACACACACCCAACCAAAGACGGATTTGTCGGACCATTGACGCAAATAAAACGGCGACATTTCCATTCTCTAGACTATATCCTGCTGGAAATCTGGTAGAACTACGGTCCTGCTGTAAAGGAAATCCATCAGGAGTTTGAGAATGAACGCTGAAGAAGAATTACACACACAAAACTAATAGCTTGTATTTTAAACAGAGATAACATATTTTAATAGATAGAGAATTTCACTTTTTCACCTCATCATCATAAATGATTTCTAAGAGTATGATTGGTCTGAGTGTACTGGCTGTCAATTAATCAACAATTCGTAGATATTAATAGATCAACGGATTTTCCCACTCAGACTTCAACAGCCAATGATGTGATGTCATTGTCATATCCTTTGTAAACGCCAAATGATCTTGGCTCAAATACGAATGGAACGTTCTGGCTTCAAGGAAGATTGGATTACTTTCAAATACATAATAAATCCCTATCATTTTTCTGTAATGTTTACTGCAAATAACTATAAATTGTTTGTGGGTTATTTAAGTTGTTTAATAATGGTGGGGGGGGGGGAGGGGCGCCAAGCGCTAGCATTGACGATATGCCACTGCTTTTTGTAAGCTTTGTGTAGCCTGCTAACCTCAACCACCGAAATGCACGGGAATAATAAAAAAACATAATCCAATAGGCTTGGTTGAATTCCGTTGATATGTTTTCTATTAGCGATAAATCCTATCATCAAGTAATATTGCTACTTAATCAGCTAGCTGAGCAATATTTTAAAAAAAATATGTTCCATCCTATATCTAGCACCTACGACATACGAATATGTTCTATCCTATATCTAGCACCTACGACATAAGAATATGTTCTATCCTATATCTATCACCTACGACATAAGAATATGTTCTATCCTATATCTAGCACCTACGACATAAGAATATGTTCTATCCTATATCTAGCACCTACGACATAAGAATATGTTCTATCCTATATCTAGCACCTACGACATAAGAATATGTTCCATCCTATATCTAGCACCTACGACATAAGAATATGTTCTATCCTATATCTAGCACCTACGACATAAGAATATGTTCTATCCTATATCTAGCACCTACGACATAAGAATATGTTCTATCCTATATCTAGCACCTACGACATAAGAATATGTTCCATCCTATATCTAGCACCTATGGCATATTTCGGCAATTTCCGAAGTGTGAACGAAATTACATATCATGTACAGGTTAATTCTAAGTATGATATAGTGTGCACATTTTTCGTGGCGTCAATGAAATTATGTCATTTTACACTGTGCAGCCAGTGACACAAAATGGGTAACTTTAGCAGAGATTACATTACTCCACGATTTAATGCTACAAATGCGCATTGGAGAAGGGAGGATCCTGGAGTTTAGGTGTGGAAGTGTTAGGGGTAGACTAATAAATAGCAATGAATTTAAAAAAACATAGACTTTTTATACGTTACGGTCCAACTGGGACCTTTTTAAAGAAGCTGATAACAAACAAGAAACACACACAGTTATCAAATATCTAACAGTAATCACTTGGAGATATTTTTCTCACCACAAAGCTCTCCAAGTAATGACTCGACATGCATATTTAGTAAACGATGCGTTCATAATGTGTGCGTATATTTGATAGGCAGAAATAGCAATATATCAAGGAGAAACACATGCCGAATTAATAGGAGATCAATCAAATTAATGAAAGCTTAACGTAAAAGCTGAAAACAATGAAGATAATAATTATGGGAAATATGTGAAGCGTGAAGGTGCAATATCGGTGAACTAAGATGATTTTCAACATTTACGTTGGGCTTTCATTTATCTCATTTATCTTCTAAGAATTCTTCACTTTTGGCATCTTTTCCTACCTTGCTATATTGTTATTTCTGTTTATAAAATATGCGCCAAGATTTTGAACGCATTTTGAATGTATCATCTACTAAATAGGCATGTCGCGTCATTACTTGGAGCGTTCTATGGTGAGAAAAACATCTGCAAGTGATTACTGTTAGATATTTGCTAATTTTGTATGATTATTCTTTGTTTTATGTTTCATGAAAAAGGTCCTAGTTGTACCGTAACGTACAAATGGCCTGTGTCGTTTTCTTTATTCATGTTATTTGACAAAAATAATGAGGTCGTGGTAAGAAACATCTATCTATCTATCTATCTATAAACCCGTAACCCTTCAGGGTCGTAGGGGTACCACATTGGATGCTTCAGCACACAGAGTCCTCCAGCGAATTTTATCCTCAGCGATGTGGATGAGTGTGAAAATATCTTGCCCTGTCCATTCCTTGATGTTGTCTGTCCATGTCTTTATTTGTCCTCCTCTGCTTCTTCCACCCTCGACAGTTCCCTGCAGTATTGTTTTTGACAAGGAATCGTGCCTGCATACATGTCCGAACAATGCTAATTTTCGCCGTTTCACTATTGAAAGCAAAGCTCCTGAACACCTGCACACATCTCTACTTTATTTCTTACGTACACATTGGTCTTATGTTCCCTATAGAAAATTCCTAGAATTCGTCTGCAGCATATGTACTCGAAAGCCTGTAATCTTCTCTCCATGTCCGCAGTGAGTGTTCAACTCTCACAACCATACAACACAACAGAAAGCCCCATCGACTTATACAGTTTGATTTTCACTAAAACACTGATGTTGCTTTTCCAAATCACAGTTAGCCTTGACAAGGACGCTAAAGCCATCTCCAGCCTTACTTTTAGTTCTGCCCTAGTAAGAAACATAGAATACATGGATACTACATAGGAATAGATAAAAATAGTAAACGTCCAGATGACATGTTTATACAGTGAGGATTTTCTTTTGTGGAAGTCTCTCAGTACTTCATCTACACACATTCATCCTCCCTTTTAGTAACGTCTCTTTTCTCTCACCACTGAGAGGTGGTGCCATCTGGGTATGAAAACACAAATCTGTAATACACACCCCCTAACTCTCATGTAATACGTACCCTCTAACTCTCATGTAATACACACCCTCTAACTCTCATGTAATACGTACCCTCTAACTCTCATGTAATACACACCCTCTAACTCTCATGTAATACACACCCCCTAACTCTCATATAATACACACCCCCTAACTCTCATATAATACACACCCCCTAACTCTCATATAATACACACCCCCTAACTCTCATATAATACACACCCCCTAACTCTCATATAATACACACCCCCTAACTCTCATGTAATACACACCCCCTAACTCTCATATAATACACACCCCCTAACTCTCATATAATACACACCCCCTAACTCTCATGTAATACACACCCCCTAACTCTCATATAATACACACCCCCTAACTCTCATATAATACACACCCCCTAACTCTCATGTAATACACACCCTCTAACTCTCATATAATACACACCCCCTAACTCTCATGTAATACACACCCCCTAACTCTCATATAATACACACCCCCTAACTCTCATATAATACACACCCCCTAACTCTCATGAAAGATTTTTGAGATCTATTGGTTATCCTATTCACCTTGTAGCCACCAACTTATCATTTATTGGCTATAGTGATTTCTCTGAAAGTAGTTACGTTGAGTAGCTTGTCATTGATTTCTGTACGGTTCTCGTACCGTGAGCGGAATCTGAATTTGATACATTGGCCGTTAGAGACACTTTTTACTTCGCGGCGACAGAACCCGACAAATAGTTTAAAAATAATGGGTGCATAAAATTGATCCAAACAAGGAAATTAATAAACAAGAATCTAAAAATAATTACGTATGAGATACACATTAGCTGTCTCCACAAAGATTTAAAAAAACAATCAATCTAAAATACTTACGTATGAGATACACATTAGCTGTCTCCACAAAGATTTAAAAAAACCAATCAATCTAAAATACTTACGTATGAGATACACATTAGCTGTTTCCACGAAGATGAAAAAAACGATCAATCTAAAATACGTATGAGATACACATTAGCTGTCTCCACGAAGATTTAAAAAAAACAATCAATCTAAAATACTTACGTATGAGATACACATTAGCTGTCTCCACGAAGATTAAAAAAAACAATAAATTTAAAATACTTACGTATGAGATACACATTAGCTGTCTCCACGAAGATCAAATACCATAGAAAATATGTAACTCGGATAACTTCTATTGTGTCCGTAGTTCACGAGTGTTTATGATCATTTGTTACATCCACTTTATAAAATCCAATTAGATGTATGTCATTGTCTTTGAGCAGGTAGATTGCTGAGATAAGCTCTAAAGTGACCCTACAGGTTCTTGGACCTAAGTGGATGACATTCCGGTGAATGACAACTCAGTGGATATCACGAAAAGAAATACACCACGAATATTATTTATACCATAATACATTCGTTTTAAATTGTTAATAAATTCATTGAACTATAATCCATGAAGTTGGAGCTTTATATTATCAATAATCCTCAAATATAGTTCAAAAGAAATCAATGATAAAAATACTAATCCTTCCACACATCACGCATTGATTAATGAACAGACGAGCAACTCTACAGTGATAACTATAACACTGCATATCTCTGGAAAGTGAAAAGCCCGCAATGACAGCAGATATTAACAATCACAACTAGGACAATTGGTACACACAAATAAATTGCCCGCGCAAACTTGTATTGATAAATCAATTGGTAGGCTATGATTTTTAGCTGAATTCGACTGGTAAGCTGTCCTACGAACGTGTCAAAATGAAAGAAATAAACCTTTATTTTGAAATAGACACTATACATAAATTACGTCAGCAACATTGGTGTTATTTCAGTACCCAATCCTCAAGCATGTCAATAACTATCCAGAAATCATGGAACCTGATTAATGAAAAGGTAAAGGTGGTCCCACCGTAGCAAACTGCCGTCGGGAATGAAGATAAATCTTCATGTACTAAGCCGTAGCAACTATTAGGTGGGGTGGCCTGTTCCCTACCTTGGTGTCATTATCTCTCCTAACTCATGCGTCAGGTACTCATTTACAGCTAAGTCGACTGGAGGAGTGGTCGTGTCCAGCGAGAAATTATAACACGGATTTATTTTGTCCGGTCGTGGTTTCGAACCTGGCACGATGTAACGCGGTGACATTAAGCAAGCTCACTATCAACTAGTCTACCTTCCTCCTCAAATACATCACACATTTACACCCCTCCCCCCACAGCCAAACAAAAATGAATTAAATGCGATTCTACAATAAAACCGCACACATTATATGTAGATAGCTATAAAGCCGCAGTCGAGAAGCGTCAATAGACGCTAAAACGGTCAGCTTTACCTTTAAATAACGTAAGTCACCCACACACATTTATATCTATTTGCTATAAATATTACAGAAAGATACTAGCTGGTTTATTCGTTATTGGACAGCTATCCGCCCTTTAGGAATACACCAAGTACCCGCCCTTGAGGAATGCACTAAGTACCCGCCCTTTAGGAATACACTAATTACTCAACTTTGAGTAATAGACTAAGTACCCGCCCTTGAGGAATGCACTAAATACCCGCCCTTGGGGCATACACTAAGTACCCGCCCTTGAGGAATGCACTAAGTACCCGCCCTTTAGGAATTCACTAAGTACCCGCCCTTGAGGAATGCACTAAGTACCCGCCCTTGACGAATGCAATAAGTACCCGCCCTTGAGGAATGCACTAAGTACCCGCCCTTTAGGAATACACTAAGTACTCACCCTTGAGTAATAGACTAAGTACCCGCCCTTGAGGAATGCACTAAGTACCCGCCCTTGGGGCATACACTAAGTACCCGCCCTTGAGGAATGCACTAAGTACCCGCCCTTTAGGAATTCACTAAGTACCCGCCCTTGAGGAATGCACTAAGTACCCGCCCTTGACGAATGCACTAAGTACCCGCCCTTGAGGAATGCACTAAGTACCCGCCCTTGAGGAATGCACTAAGTACCCGCCCTTGAGGAATGCACTAAGTACCCGCCCTTGAGGAATGCACTAAGTACCCGCCCTTGAGAAATGCACTAAGTACCCGCCCTTGAGGAATGCACTAAGTACCCGCCCTTGAGGAATGGACTAAGCATTCGTCCTTACAGTTTGAAGCCAGAAGTCTGTGGGGTCAATAAAAACAACTATCTATCTGGAAAAAATACAATGAAAGTTTGACGCTAAGAATCTTTGTCGTCGAACTTAATGATTATGGCAATATGGAAAAAAAGTCCCGTACTGCCTGTTAATGCAGAAGCTGGAAAACACGTTGATCTATAAATATCTACCGCACTGGCCTATAGAACGCTGGCTTCAGACCAATCATACCGCTAGAAATTGTATATGAAGACGCGTTTTATGAGAATTGCAAACTGAAAACTTGTATCTGCTACACTGTGCATAAGCCATGCGCTATTATTTCTTTGGATGTGTACTTAACTGTTGAATGTGTATAAGATGTAATAACAAGTAAAATAAGATAAATTAAAATATCTTACAATATATTTTATAGTAAAAATATTACATTTGATCTATTTTCACTTCTCACCTTCTTCTGTACACAATCTCCTCCTCACTTACCACTATCTTCTCCCTATACCCTCTTCTTCCCTTGTCATGTTGCTTCATCTTTGCTTCCTCCGTTAGCTATTCCCTATCTCTCCATTTCTTTCTTCCCTATCATAACCAGGTTTGTCTCCATGTAATATTCGTTTTACTGTGGTCTTTGATTTGTTCTGATGAAGGCTTTTTAGTCGCAAACGTCGTCTGTCCCTGTATCCCAATGTTTTATGTCTTACTTTGGTAACACTTCTACCTAATTTTGTTCATCTTGATATTTGCCCTGTGTAACTCCAGCCACTTACTTCCTGTTTAGGGTTGCTACCCTACATTGGAACATTTATCCCTTTACGTCTTCTTGTGCTTTGTTTCTCACGTTCCTGTTGATTAACATGATGTAGTCCGGAGAACGGAACGCGTTGTGTTATGATTTACAGCCCTAGTGCGAAATCTGCGTCTTTCGGCCCGATACACCCGACCTCAGCATTATCGAGTACTAAAAATCGTGCTGTGATTTCGTACGGGTGAGGTTTAAATACACCAAACACCCCCCCCCCCAATCTACGGACTACGCATTTATCATATCAGTATATGAAAGCTACATCAGATAGGTTAGATTAGCCTAAGCGCAATGCTGAAGTTGGATGTATCTAATCGAAGACGTAGATATCGCAGCCAAGTTGTAAACGATGACATGACGCATTATGTTCTCTAGACTACATGTGTAACCTGTTATCAGCACAAGGTTGAGAACGAATATAGTAGAATAAGGAGAATATGTGATATTGAAACTATTTGTGAAGTTCACATCACAGAATTATCTTTCTCTGAAGTTTACATCACAGATTATATCTATTTCTGAAGTTCACATCACAGATTTTATCTATTTCTGAAGTTCACATCACAAATTATATCTATTTCTGAAATTCACATAACAGATTCTATCTATTTCTGATGTTTATGTTTCAGAATCTATTTATTTCTTAAGTTCACGCCTCAGAATATCTATTTCTGAAGTTCACATATCAAAAACTATATATTTCTGGTTTACCTCTCAGAATCTATCTATTTCTGAAACTCACGTGTCAGAATCTATTTATTTCTGACGTTTCTGAAATGTCTATCTAGTTTCGTGACCTCCACAGCCTCTTTAACCAAATAAAACATTTCACACGATATAAACTACCTTGATGTATATATCTCACGGACACATTTTGACATTGGCACAAATATTGTAATTATCACCTGCATCCTAACATCTATCCTTTTCTGAAGATGCCAAGTATTGGATCTGACAGGTTTTGTTTTGTCTGCACTAAGAGAATATGGTGAACATATCACTTTTCTCCTAATATTATATGACGATATACATCTAACTTTGACCATGCTAATCCACGAAAACATAAATCTTACTTTGACCATGCTATTCCACGAAGATATAAATCTAACTTCGACCATGCTATTCCACGAAGATATAAATCTAACTTTGACCAAGCTATTCCACGAATATATAAATCTAACTTTGACCATGCTATTCCACGAAGATATAAATCTAACTTTGACCATGCTATTCCACGAAGATATAAATCTAACTTTGACCATGCTATTGTACAAAGGTATAAATTATACTTAAGCATACTATTCTACAAAGATATAAATGCAACTTTGACCATGCTATTGTACGAAGATATAAATTATACTTAAGCATACTATTCTACAAAGATATAAATGCAACTTTGACCATGCTATTGTACGAAGATATAAATATAACTTTTACATTGCTAGTCTACGAAAATTTTACTATCTTCGGTTCTAATGTTTCCCGGATATAGTGCACAAGTTTGATTTTGACAAGACCAGGAAGAAAGCCAGTAATTTTTGTGTTTCTAGTTTTCTCTCCAGTAAATGTTATCTCAAGTTTATCTCAACCATTTTATGAATAAATTATCTCACTGTAGCTTTCATATATTATCACAGGAAACGCATAACGTTTGTCTTTAGAGCGAGATTTTTCAAAGGGGGGAGGGGGGCACTCCCTCAATCTTCTGATCAGAAGAGATGCAGGATCAGGAGAAGAATGAAGGGCAACACTAAACACATACTTATTCTTCTTCTTCTGCGTCCATTCTCAAACTTCTGCTGGACCTCCACTGTAGCAGGACCATGGTCCTGCTAGATTTCCAGCAGGATGTAGTCCAGAGAATGAAAATGCGTTGTGTCGCCGTTTTATTTGCGCCATTGGCCCGACACATCCGTACCTGGCACCTGAACAAAGGTACTACTGTATTTCCAGCAGTATGTAGTCCAGAGAATGGAAATGCGTTATATCGCCGTTTTATTTGCGCCAGTGGCCCGACACATCCGTACCTGATACCTGAACCATGGTCCTACTAGATGTCCAACAGTATATAATAATAGTCCAGAGAATGAAAATGCGTTGTGTTGTCGCTTTAATTGCGCCAGTGGCCCAACACATCCGTCTTCAGCGCATACAAAAATACAATTGCGCACACATATTAAAATACTTAGTACTTTTATGTATAATAAAACAGGAGGTGGAATTATGTTGATATTTATTTAACTCTATCTGTAACCTTGTCCAACTTGGAGTATTGAGACCAGATACAAGCGTCTTTTGATGTTAGGTATTAGGTATGTTGATTATTCTCTTCCCACACCGAACAAGTCCATATGTGCTCAGATCTCCGATCAGTAAATATCTCAGGGTATAACGGCTGATGGTAATGAATCT
This sequence comes from Meghimatium bilineatum, assembly GCA_034231615.1. Lineage (NCBI taxonomy): Eukaryota > Metazoa > Mollusca > Gastropoda > Stylommatophora > Philomycidae > Meghimatium > Meghimatium bilineatum. The sequence goes on along the minus strand of CM067321.1, from coordinate 64,590,515 downwards.
ATATTGGTTCACTGCTCTTTCTGAAATCTTTGTCAGGGGTTTTTTACGGGTCAAGCACATCCTCACTCCCAATCCTCGAATGTCTTTTGATGTTAATTGTGCTCTATCTGTAACCTGGTCCAACTAGGATTATTGAGATCAGTGATAAACGTTTTTTGAAATTGGGAAGCACATTAAATGTATTGAAAACAAAATAATGGAAAACATGTCAACAACAAGTTACGCTGGCTGACCAGAGCAGTGAAGTCGACACATCCACTTTGTAAACTCAATGTAACACCACGCAGAAGACAGTGTCTTAGCTTTCAACCTTTTTTCTTTGTTTCTATTTGTTTAAAAATTAAATTTTAGTACCTTTTGGAAGGAGTCTGACAGTCTGGAGTTTAGGTAAATCATACTGTTTCGTTGATCATTTCAAATATGCCAGAAGAGAATACCAAAAATAGGTATCTTTAATACAATGTTGAATACTTTACAACATAACTTTATATTATATCTTTACTGTACAACGTTGTTGAATACTTTAAATAATTGTTGAATACTTTACAATAGAACTTAATACAATTTTATATTATAATTTTACTATACAACATTGTTGAATACTTTAAATAATTGTTGAATACTTTACAATAGAACTTAATAAAACTTTATATTATAATTTTACTATACAACATTGTTGAATACTTTAAATAATTGTTGAATACTTTACAATAGAACTTAATAAAACTTTATATTATAATTTTACTATACAACATTGTTGAATACTTTAAATAATTGTTGAATACTTTACAATAGAACTTAATACAACTTTATATTATAATTTTACTATACAACATTGTTGAATACTTTAAATAATTGTTGAATACTTTACAATAGAACTTAATACAACTTTATATTATAACTTTACTGTACAACATTGTTGAATACTTTAAATAATTGTTGAATACTTTACAATAGAACTTAATACAATTTTATACTATAACTTTACTATAAAAAATTGTTGAATACTTTACAATATAAATTAATATAACTTTGTTATAACTTTATTATACAACTTTGTTGAATACTTTAAAAACGGACTCATTGAATTCCTGTAAAAATGTTGCTGGCCATTTTGCTTGTTACGTGAAATTTTTTTCTTGATGACACCAGGGTGATTAAATATTTATGTGTGAGAAAAAAAAAGTTTACAAAAACCCCACATAAACCGAGAAACGACTTTGTCGAAGGAACCGCACTCATCTTACCGAAAACGAATCTGCGGTTTGGTTAGATAGCGTTTATCTATACCAGTGGTTCCCAAACTTTTCCCGCTGACACCCACACCAGCTTGAACATTTGTATAAACCTTACACTTTAATACTTCACCCCCACTTTAATACTTCAATTCATCCCCACCTCCACGTTTCAACCACACTCTAGGGAACAGACCTACAATAAGATGTTAAACGACTGACAAAATCATATGTCTAGATATACTTACACAACTTCAATGTTCCCTGAACACCACCCTGATTACAATATAAGAATAACATGAATGACATAGATTTTCATAAGGACATATTCAAATTAACTGTGATTATAAAAGTAATTTATAAGTAGATTAATAATCACTATATAATCATGAAATAATGCCTTTAATACACTAAATTACGAAATCCCTCTGCCCCCCCCCAACCTCTAATTTATACCATTTATAAGAAAGATGGCAGAAACGGAACTGAGTTTGAGAAACACTGCGCTAGTTCTACAACAGAACAACTTCTAGACTTAATCTGCGATATACAATCAGTGTTCGAACGTCTATGTTCCTTTACTATCAGCAAATTCAATCGTTACTGTTACACGAGAATGCGCTTTCTGAGCGAAATATGTTAGATCAGAAACAGCAGAGGAAAGTGTTTTCATTTTTTTTAAATGAGCAACTTCCAGCGGTACAGAGTGGCTGTTGCTTCCAGTGGTACAGAATGCCTGTTGCCTAAAATAACGTATGTCTAGGGACGCACGACACGACTCATTTCTCTTTGTTTTGGAGAAAGATCAAAGCAGGTTTGAATAGAAGAAACATGAGCGAAATTTCGGTAAAGTAACAACGATGCATCGTAAAACTGTGATTGACTTGGCAGCTGGGATATTCAGGAAAACTGGAAGCTGTAAGTCAAGTTAGTTCATAAAGATATTACTTTTGTAAAAATAATTTGTATGAAGACGCTCGTCGTAATGGTCTTAATCACAAATTTGAGATGTCACTTGACACAATTTTAGGTTATCGCATTATACAACTTGAGATATCAGGTTACACAATTTGACGTATCACGTTATACAACTTGAGGTATCACGTTATACAACTTGAGGTATCACGTTATACAACTTGAGGTATCACGTTATACAACTTGAGGTATCACGTTATACAACTTGAGGTATCACGTTATACAACTTGAGGTATCACGTTATACAACTGGAGGTATCACGTTATACAACTGAAGGTATCCCATTACCCAACTGAATGTTGTCACGTTACATAACTTGAGATATCATATTATACAACTTGAGGTATCACGTTATACAACTTGAGATATCAGGTTACACAATTTGACGTATCACGTTATACAACTTGAGGTATCACGTTATACAACTTGACGTATCACGTTATACAACTTGAGGTATCACGTTATACAACTTGAGGTATCACGTTATACAACTTGAGGTATCACGTTATACAACTTGAGGTATCACGTTATACAACTTGAGGTATCACGTTATACAACTGGAGGTATCACGTTATACAACTGAAGGTATCCCATTACCCAACTGAATGTTGTCACGTTACATAACTTGAGATATCATATTATACAACTTGAGGTATCACATTATACAACTTGAGATATCACGTTACACATCTTGCAGTATCACGTTATACAACGTGAGGTATCACGTCACACAACTTGAGGTATCACATTATACAACTTTAGATATCATATTACACAACTTGATGTATAACCTCACACAACATGAGATATCACGTTAACAACATGAGATATTGAGATATACAACACGAGGTATCACGTTACACAACTTGGGGTATCACGTTACACAACTTGGGGTATCACGTTACACAACGTGGGGTATCACGCTACACAACTTGGGGCATCACGCTACACAACTTGGGGTATCACGTTACACAACTTGGGGTATCACGTTACACAACTTGGGGTATCACGTTACACAACTTGGGGTATCAGGTTACACAACTTGGGGTATCAGGTTACACAACTTGGGGGTATCACGTTACACAACTTGGGGTATCACGTTACACAACTTGGGGTATCACGTTACACAACTTGGGGTATCACGTTACACAACTTGGGGTATCACGTTACACAAATGAGGGTATCATGTCACACAAAATGAGGTATCAAGTTATACAACTTGAGCTATCTTTTACTCGTTAATTAGTGATTAGCGATTTTCTGACCCGGTTGTACACCTCCATAAGAGCTTTCTCTTTCAACAGCATATGTTATATACGACAACAGAACGAGTAAGAATAGACTAGCACTACGAGCATTAAAATGGGTACCGTGTGGCAAAAAGAAGAGAGACGACCAAGAGGAAATTTTCTCATAACAACCATCAAAGAGGTTATGACATTGGGTCTCAACAACAACATGCAATAGTTACACACAGTTGCATCACATAGCTCAATTTGGGGGAGTGTTGGTTTCTCTACCGTATTCGGCGCTGGAAGAACATAGATAAATTTTGCATAGAAGTATGTGGATAGTGCCGGTACCACCATATCGTGTATCGTCCTCATTCTACTGTTTATTCATTGCAATTTACTATTTTACTCTATGAGCAGTTTTAAATTCTATCAATTTCTAAATAACATTGTCGTACTTAATTTGTTCTCATTTATATCATTGTCACCAGTATAGACGTCTGTAACCTCCAACTTTGATGGCAGTCTATCAGATATATTATAACTCTGGACTCCAATATAACCAGGACGAAATGTCCGTGTTACGTTTCTGCAAATGTCAAACTATAATATACTCCATGCATTTACAGATGGGCCATCCATTCTGAATCTTGTTGATGATGGATTCAGAGTCTAAATCAATAATGATCATGATTGCCAATGATTCAGCGATCATTTTATGATATAACCGCTTCCATCTAAATTTACATACAGGAGGTTGTCTTACTATACGGATCTACATTCTCATACTGAAAATTGTCTAACTATACGGATCTAAAATGGGGTGCGAAGGGAACGCATTGCTCTAGACGGACCCAGGGTTAGCAGATAACCAAGATCCCAAATGTACTTCCTCGCGGTGCACCCTGGTAACAGAAAACAGCAGCTCGAGCTGAGTCTTGCCACATCATTTGGGGATCGTGTCCGAGAATGTGGAGGAAGCAGATGGAAATAGATTTGACTGCAAAAGAGACAGACAATATCTCCGACACCATTAGCATCACCACATACAGCGACACTGTCGACATACAGTGACGCCAGCTAGTCCAGTCAGAAAATTGGAGGGGCGGCCAATGTAATAGGCACGTGAAGATTAATGCATGACGAGAAACAAATATATGTCATAATGAGTACAATGACTAATGAAAGGGCAGAACAGCGCCAGAGGGCAGCGAGAACTGCAAATAGAAAGTGAAAGGTTCCTAGAAAGGGGGAACTACAAGCTCTGTTAGCTAAGGACGAGCTTCTAGTTACCTGTACTTCTCAGAGACCCAGACCCAATCACGGGCTTTCGGAAAAGCAAGAAGACCTAACCCAACTCTAAAGTCGAGCCTTCCTAAACCGGAAATATGCTCGCGAAGAGAAAGGGTGCCGTACCCGATGAGCGTAGGCCAAAAAATGACAACTATGGCAGTCCTGACCCATCACAACTGTCAAGATTTCCTTTACCGGAAATACACTTACAGAGAGAAAATGTTCAGTACCTGATGGGCTCATGCGCTATTGGGACAAGGTCGCTCAGCTCGAGAACGCCTTGCTCTCAAACGCGTGGTGTGAGACTCGAACTTGGACGAGAGGTTCACGATGTCGGCGAACGACGCTTCGGGTAGGAGGGCGAACGAGCCATGGTCCAACTCTTCTGGCGAGTTCTTCATCATACGGAATTAGGCTCGCGGATGAGAAACGGTTCAGTACCCGATGGGCACAGTCACTGTTTGTCCAAATGCACGAGATGAGTTCATAGATGGTGAACACCTCGTACCAGATAGACGCGCTCGACAAGCGTCTTGGCGAAGAGGCACTTCACACCAGCGTGCCCGGCGACAGATAGACAGGCTGTCACGGACTAGGGACCAAACCCGAAATAAAGGAATGGCGAAAACGGATGAGCAGGACTTCGGACGTCCTGACCACAAGTGGCCAACTGGGGTGCAAATAATCACAGTTTTACTGTGGAACGTGCAGCACAACGTACTTCACGCTCCCCGGCGGAAATCACACGAAATATTCTTGTGGTTATATGAGAGCGAACGTTGAAGAAGAAGAATAGGGATCTGAAATCTCATACTGGAGATTGTCTAACTATGCGAATCTACATTCTTATACGGAAGTCTACTTTATGATCTACATTCTCATACTGGAGATTGTGTAAGTATACGGATCTACATTCTCATACGGGAGATTGTCTAACGGAGATTGTCTAACTATATGGATCTACACTCTCATAATGGAAGTTGCACTATACGTATCTACATTCTCACACTGGAGATTTTCTAACAGCAATTTATATTTTCATACTGAAGGTTGTCTAACTATACGGATCTACATTCTCATACTGGAGATTGTCTAACTATACGGATCTACATTCTCATACTGGAGATTGTCTAACTATACGGATCTACATTCTCATACTGGAGATTGTCTAACTATACGCATCTAAATTCTCATTCTGGAGATTGTCTAACTATACGGATCTACATTCTCATACTGGAGATTGTCTAACTATACGGATCTACATTCTCATACTGGAGATTGTCTAACTATACGGATCTACATTTTCATACTGGAAGTTGCAATCACGCCTGTGAGAATTACTTGTAATATTTTATGCGTATATGTTTTCCCCATTTATGATCTTGTGCTGTCTCATCCATGCATCCAATCTCTCAGCACCATCATCAGCATCAACATAATCATCATTCTTCATCAACCCATCATCATTTATATCCCTCATCATCATTCTCATCCATCATCATTTATATCCCTCATCATCATCCTCCATCACTCACTATTCTCCATCCACCGACGCCGTCACAGTCCCCGCCATTATCATCATTATTAAATCTCATAACAACTACTTATAATAGGTAATACCTGCAGTAAAACTGAAATCCAGCGAGCTAAACTAGGCAGCAAGGTCATGAAGATTTGCTAATGCATGAAAACACACATGTTGGCTCACGATAAATATCGATATTTCGACCAAAATGCCTTTATGAAAAACACGTTGTTAACTAATGTTAATTAAAAAAATAAAAACCTTCAACTGAGTAGTAAATATATTATGTGTAATGTTATTGTTGTTAATAAGAAATCTCTAAAGTAAAGAAAGTAATGTGATTGTTGTTAATAAGAAATCTCTAAAGTAAAGAAAGTAATGTGATTGTTGTTAATAAGAAATCTCTAAAGTAAAGAAAGTAATGTGATTGTTGTTAATAAGAAATCTCTAAATTAAAGAAAGTAATGTGATTGTTGTTAATAAGAAATCTCTAAATTAAAGAAAGTAATGTGATTGGTTGATATATCTTCTAAAATTGGGAATTCTAAGGTTGTAACCAATTTACAAGAAACAATTCTTTTTACAATTTACAATTCCTAGATTATAGCCAATTTACAACAGACATGTTGGCAGCATATTCAAAGTTCGGATGTAATAATCAACGTGTCATTATTAGGTGTAGTACATTTTCTAGGAAATATTTATGTTTATTAGGTTATCATTGTTTCCTCAACGATATTTATATACAACTGGCTGCAGTGAAAATATGAAATTGAAACTGTGGTTCGTCCGAAAGCACTCTGTATCTCGCCGACATGGAGTTGGGCATAACCAGATTACTTGCATCAATTTATTGGAAGATAGCTTCTCGATATTAAAAAAAGAACCTTGCTTCACAGGGTTTCTGACGATGTTGCCAATTCATGCTCAATATTTTGTCACGGCAATCCATACCAAATTTCTCTAGCATGAAAAAATTGAAATTACGAGATCTCCAAGATTGTCTGTTCTAGTTGATTCCACAATCTTTCAAACGTGCTGCTATCATCTGTATCTGTCTTGTCATAGTTTCCTTCTATAGCTCAGTTTATCATTTCGGAAAATTACTAGCAATCTCATTTATTCTTTTGTGTAATATGATGTTTCTACAGAGGTCTTGTCAGTGCAGGATTTACTTATAAGCTAAACAAGCTATAGCTTAGGGCCCCCACTATCTTGAGGGCCCAAAGATTTTTAACAATTTCACTATATATTTTTAATCGTTGAAAGGCCCCCCTATCTCAAATAGCTTAGAGCCCCATATCTCAAATAGCTTAGGGCCCCATATCTCAAATTGCTTAGGGCCCTATCAAGTCTAATTCCGGCCCTGGGTCTCGTGCATGGACAAAGGTCTCAATTCTGAGTGCAATGTTATTTCACCACACAAATATATATATATATATATTCACTCATTCATTCACTCTCACTCCCTCACTCACTCACTCAGTCCCTCACTCACTCACTCACTCACTCACTCACTCACTCACTCACTCACTCACTCACTCACTCACTCACTCACTCACTCACTCACTCACTCACTCACACACTCACTCACTCACCACTCACTCACTCACTCACTCACTCACTCAAACCCACTCACTCACTCACTCACTCACTCACTCACTCACTCACTCACTCACTCACTCACTCACTCACTCACTCACTCACTTACTCACTCAAACCCACTCACTCACTCACTCACTCACTCACTCATTCATCGTATCCCTCGTCGATTATACAGTTCTGCGAACTCATTTAGTAAACATAATTCAAACGTCGCGCTACTTGACTTCCCCGTGATTTTCATTGGCTGTCAACACAACGTATACACAAAGTAACAAATTACAATCTCAGTATAATTAAAATTATTTCACTTTTTCCAGATGAACCGATGAGTCTACAGGAATGTATAATTAACGGGGAACTGAGTGCATAATATTCTGACAAATATCATTACTTGTTCAAACATTATAGTTATATCTTGTATGTGTGGTCCCAGCGTACCTTGTTTCGCGATGCTAATCTATCAGTATCTTCATTGCTATAGATGTTTCAATGAGTTACATTACGCTAATAAACAATGCAACTCTCTTAGATTGTTAACAAAGCTTGTAGAATGTTTCTTTTGATTCTTTGATGTTCTGATTTTTGTTGTTTCTCACTGATGGAACTACCGATAATATCCGTAAATAGCTCTGTACTTCTGCATTTTTATTCTATAACTATATCTGATCCTGCAGGTTTTTTATGCACCTGTTTATCCCTAGTGTACTGGTTCAGCTTCCAGGTGTCCGTCGTTTCACCGCACTATTTCGGATATATTTCCAAGACAGAGAAGATGCAACAATCATGTTTCAGCCATAGTAACACAGATACTAAAGTAATAGCAGGAAATGAATAAATGTGTGATACAAATACATACCACTACTAATAAAAAGATGATAAAACAATTATAATAACATGAATAAGGATGCAAGCGGTTGACGTTTCGATCTAAGATCTTCGCTTGATGAAAATATAATACGAAAAACACATACAGAAAAGAATATAAATTTAGAAACATCTTTTTAAAAAAAAAAGAATTATTATTATTTACTATTTATAATGCTAAAAAAAATCCCCTTCATGTTCTAAATTGCATTAGTTTCTGTTTTCCTATGTGCATATGTCCTGCTCGTTTTTATTTTCTTGTATTCATATGAAAACCTATTTCTGATGGAAACAAGTCCAAAATTATGACAAGAGACAAAACCACTGGCAAGTTCTCAATCAGTATCAACAACAGTGAATTAGAAAGAGTCAACAGTTTTGAATACCTTGGTTCTCTTTTCAACAGTATCGGTGACTTATGAAGAAATAAGAAGAAGGTTGGCTATCGCGTCAAAGAAGCTGTTACACATGAAAAACATGACTGAGTTGCTGCAAAACATTCCTAAGAAACTGTATATTCCCAGTGGCAATATGTAGGTGTGAATCCCGGACAATCACCAGCAAAGTAAAAAATAAAATACAAGCATTTGAAACAAAATGTTAAAGAAAATTTCTCAGAATATCATGGACCAAAAAGATAACCAATGTAGCCATTCTGAGAGAAATTAATGTAAAAGAAAACTGTCTAAACAGAATGGTTATTTCCAAAAAACTACACTATTTTGGTCATATCAAACGCTATGACAGCCTAGAGAAGACCATAATGTAGGGGATGATGCTAAGGAGACAAACAAGAAGCAGATCAAGGAGAAGATGGACACAAGACATCAAAAACCACATGATCATGACAGTAACAGAGGTAGAAAGACTGGCTCAAGATCGACAGAAGTTTCGAAAGTCTGTGGTAACTGTTATATCCTGTTCAGGATATGCTACATGGTGCTGATAATGATATTCATATGGCCTGATATTTATATTTTCCTATATAAATATGATCTATTAGTTTCTGTTGCCTTACATGAATATGCACTGTAAGTTTGTTTTTCTCTATATGTGTCCTGTTAATGTTTATTTTCATCTATATGTGTCCTGTTAATGTTTGTTTTACTCTATGTGTCCTGTTAATGTTTGTTTTACTCTATGTGTCCTGTTAATGTTTGTTTTACTCTATGTGTCCTGTTAATGTTTGTTTTACTCTATGTGTCCTATTAATGTTTGTTTTACTCTATGTGTCCTGTTAATGTTTGTTTTACTCTATATATCTCCCTTTAGTGTTTGTTTTCCTCTATATGTGGCCTGTTGATATTTGGTTTCCTATAAGAATATGTCCTGCTAGTTTCTGTTTTCCTATATGTATGTATCCTGCTAGTTTCTGTTTTCCTATATGCATATGTCCTGATAGTGTTACAATTTCTTAATCACGCTCATACACTGTAACAAGGAACATGTTTGAATGACGTATCCCGCCGAAGACGGATGTGTCGGGCCACTTACGCAAATAAAACGGCAACACAACGCATTTCCATTCTCTGGAATACATCCTGCTGGAAATCTACTAGGTCCATGGTCCTGCTACAAGAGACATTCAGCAGGAGTTTGAGAATGTACGCTTAAGAAGAAGAAGAAAAATGACGTATAATCTGTAAGCCAGGGAATTTTCAGCTTTTTGATTGATATGTATTGATATCTACAGAGAAAAGAAGAAATGTACGCATCTACCGGTTGACCCAGAAGTTTATGTTACTCTCTCGACAGGATGTTATAATCCGTGGATACTACTTCACTGGAATGTCTCCATCGCAGACTAAACATTCATCCATAACTTCCCGTTTCCTACCCCAAAACACAGCCATGCGTTTCAACACTACACATGTTCGTGTGTCACCAAACAGAAAAAAATAGCCTTAGACTCAGTGTTTGTACTTTGTTCATGTTAGCGTTTCAGTTTATCATCATCAGGTGCGATGTCGATGGCTATAGGTGTTCTCTACAACTCTGTATTTTCAATATCTTTTATCACGATCATTGATGATACTTTTATGATACTTTTCTATACAAGGGTATCCGAATATCGCATATTATCTCACGTTATCGACCTTCTCCTCTCTTGCCTTATGTAACAATGTTCTCCAGACCTCTCTTTCCAAAACGTCTCACGTTATCGACCTTCTTCTCTCTTTCCTGTTGTAACAATATTTTCCAGACCTCTTTGTAGAATACCGTATCTAAAAAATAACGATTGTCTCTTTCCGTTATTAATAAGTAAACCCCTACTCCCACTTCTCCAATTTTACTCTTTCAGCACCGTCTCTTTATTCCTTCTACCTCTCCAAATGATACTCTCAACATTCTTCTATAGAACCACATCTCTACTGCCTTTAATTTTTCCTTATCCCGTTTATTTATTGTTCAAGACTAGTATCCGCTTGTTAGAATACGTGTGCACTTAGGTGCAGATAATATTGACGATGATTTAATCGGAAAATAATCGTATATCCCTAACACAAAGATGAAAGATTTACTGTTGATTCACACATGTTACCTGCTTTAGAAAACTTTAAAGGAAAACACTTGATTGCAAGAACTACAGGTAAAAGAGGTAAAGAATCAAAGAAGATAGCTTGGTCTACGTACTTGCAATTTATTTCAACGTGTGTTCTAAAAATGATCTACAGCTTTTCTCAGTGTGAACCCCCAAGGAAGATTTTTGTGTGAACATGTTGACAACGTGGAGTCGCTGGATTTGATTACAGCGTTGATAGCTCTGCAACCGAGTCATTAATCGAGCATTAAATACGGAATAATTTGTTAGTTCGCAAGTAGAACGTGACATCTGCTGCCACTTATCTATCTTGCGAACTGTTGATTGCTGATAGAGTAGTTCGATAGTCTACATACTACATCTTGCTTGTGTTCAACAGGTTCAACGTTAACCATGTCTAGTATATATATATATATATATATATATATATATATATATATATATATATATACGGATTTGTGGCCAGGTTTCTACGGAACAAAAAGCTAACATAATTAAACCGGAAGGAAATTCCGATAAAGACAAATATTCCGACATAGCCAACTTTCTACACGTTTGGTGATGAGAGCCCGCGATCACACGATATGTGCGCTATACACTGACTCGGAGTGGTTGTCCAGTGTGTTGCAAGCACATCGCTAGATCAGCATCCTTAATTACATTTTTAAAATCTCCGAGTAACGGATGCTCAGTGCAATAACATATGACATTACAATGTTGGACTGTGATTGAATTATGATTGGTTATGAGTAGAAGTACTACATGTGTTTACAATGTGTAGCACATCTGCCACATATAATAATGACGTAGTTCTAGACATGTTAAGAGTAATCATCCTCTGTACTACGTAGCCACGTCACTAAGCACGACGCAACACTCAACACTACGGAAACCCGTATAGACACATATTCAAATTCGGGTGTTACTTTAGGAACACATACCACAATTTATATCTCTAATGTAGTGGCTGTATTGATGGCGTACATTCTTATGGAACTGTGCCTATCTCTAATTTAGTGTTTGTATTAATAGCACTTATGTAGAACACATGATTTAGAAGTTTGCCTTGATGACAAACAACAGACTATCACTATACGACTATGGGGTACTAGGAAAATATGTTCCACCATTTTGTATGCAAACATCCAATCATATGAAATCCTACAAAGCTTTATTGGCTGTGTTAATGGCATACATTCATGTAGAATTGTACTGAAAGTGGCCAACATTGATACTAATAAATAAATGGTTGTTGGATTTCATGTTATTGGATATTTGCATACAAAATGGTGTCATATATACACATATAAACCTCACCACCTTCTTCAAACATTCCAGTGAGTAGGAGGCCATTTTATTATAGCGAGCACACCGCTAAGGTAAAAAGCCTTTAATCATCAACATCAGTTAGCATATCCTGAACAGGATGTAACACTCATCACAGTTTTTCGATACTTCTGTCCATCTGGCGTCAGTCTTCCTGCTTATATTACTGTAATGTCCAGGTGATCTTCGATGTCTTGGGTCAATCTTCTTCTTGGTCTGCTTCTTGTTCATCACACTAGCATCGTCCCCTCCAGTATGGTCATCTCTAGGCTGTCATGGCGTTTGATTTGGTCAAAATATTATAGTTTTCAGGATAGAACCATGCTGTTTAGCCTGTTTTCTTTTACATTCATTTCTCTCAGGATGGCTACGTTGGTGATAATTTTGGTCCATGGTCTTCTGATGATTTTTCTGTAATATTTTGTTTAAACTGCCGCTATTTTATTTCTCACTTTGTTAGTGATTGTCTAGGATTCACAGCCATATATTGACACCGGGAATAGGCAAGCTCTTAGGAATGCTATTTTGTTTTGTTTTGCAGAAGTTCAACAATATGTATTTCATTTTCATCAGCTTCTTTGACGCGATACGCATGTGGTTGCGTCTGTGGGTCTCACCAATGGCTCACTAGACATACCACCCATGCAACAGAAAACCTTAGTGGATGACATGCCGTTATATTGAGGTTATCTTCTTATAGAAGCTTCATGGCACGTCATCTATTCAATCCCGTAGTCGTAACCTTCGATAACAGTTACCATATTGTTCTGACAGGCCGACGTTGTGCTTGAACTAGTTACGGGCACGGTGTGGGTGGGCAGAACAAACACAGAAACATGTCGCAAGAGCCAGAGTTGTGCCCTGATGTCGATGTATGTTTCGGCAGCATTAGACTCGAAACACCATCGAGTCGAATGGCTGCTGAAACAGAGGGCGGAGCAATTATGCTTTTATGTTGTTGTTGAAATATATTTCATGTTTACTTGAATATATATGTATGCACCCTCTGTGGTTGGGAGGGAGCCAGAGATGTACTGTGCAGCACTGGGTAGGAGGAAACTGACAGCACTGTTCTTCCTATGGCTGAGGCCCATCATAGGGGCACAGTGGCCCAGGACGTGACAATCCTTTTGACGTGAACATGTGGTTGCATGCCTGGAGCAATAGAGAAGTTCGGCATAACCAGTAGTCAATTGGTGGCCGGAAATGAGCACAGTGAACCTTATCTTGGCTACAGTAGCTAGGAGAAGTGCATATGTTGATACCTACCTTCCTGGAGGTCTGATAGTTATTCTCTGGCTCTGTCCCGGGGTGGACCGAAAATCCACAGACTTTCCAGCAATATAATATCATTTAATGGCATTAGGTCAAAGGGCATGAGCCCATGGACCACTGGATCAGCAACCAACCAATCAACCTTTGACGTGATACTCAACCTCCTCCTAAAAAATTGTAGATGTTGAAAATAACAACACTTTTTTGTCATCTCTGTATATAACAAAACTTTAGAAGTCTGCCACATTTCTCAAAAGTATTTAAGAACTCTGTTGCTCGACATATTTAGGGATGGAAATAACTAAACAAATACGATGGTGGCAGATTTTAATTTCTTAACCTTTGTTTCTTTATTATGTTCAAATTTTCAGTGTTTAGCATCTTAATTGTTTGACTCTTTGAGTTCATCAAATCTACCCCATCTAAAGTATGGTGAAGCCGTTACCAACGGCCAGATAAGGTCTTCCAGCAGAATGAAGGCAAGCCTTTTAAAGTTATATTTCTCGTATTGTAAATCTTTCCTTCAATAGACGTTGTACTAAGCCGAAAGCTGACGTTTCCTGGATATGAAAGCTCAGATAAACCACCCCACTGCACATAGGAAGTAAGAGCTAATCGTTTGTAATACCTGGGATTCTCAATAAATCAAACCAATCATTACTAAATCTTATAATAACTATAAAAGGTGATTGATATTTGTAAATACATTTTCGCGTCAGAACGCGCTCAGCATGACTCGGTGTGTTTCACGGCGTTTGCCCGCATATAGCGTCACAGTTCAACCGCAAGGTGTTTTCACGTCAAATTACTTCAAATGTGGTTTCTCACAAATTATTCCAACTGTAAATACATATATTTTTATTGCAAAAACATATTTGGTAATACTCCCTGAATATTAACTTTAAATGTATGACGGTGAAATTATTTCCATATATTTAAATAGTTATATAAATTCGGCACTGAATAGTTAGACGTTTATATCATCCATAAATGCGACTCCATCATCTAAAGAATATGTCACTTGAAAGGCAGAAAACAAAAATGACATATATAATATACGAAACATTATTTCATACGTGTACCAAAATTGTATATTACGAAATTAATATTTCAACATTTGGCATGAAGAAACTTTCAGAATTTAACTTAACCAAACCGGTCTCCAATCATTCCCAACGCTCAGTTGACAATGCTGGTTCGCCCACTACAGTCGGTTCTGCAATGTTTCTCTGTTAGAAAATGACCACTACGTAGGGACTTCTAGCCCAAAGACCAGCGCCGTGCTAGTTCCTGACTTTTTAATCTGAAATTCGACAAGCTGCTGGCATTTCCTGGACTGTGTAGGACGCAAATGCAAATCAATGTCTTGGATGACGCAGCTGTGTGAAGCGGTATTCGGCACGAGCTGTGTATCTGGGTCTTCCACTGCGCGGTCGGTCTGCCACTGAGTCAGTTTTTTAAAATCGCCTCCAAATGCGACTAAAGGTGCTTCTAACCATATTACATTGTCTGGTCACTACACTCTGTGATTGACCAATCTGTAGACGTCCAATGATATATCGTTGTTCTGTAGTGAGACGGGTTATGCTTGCGGCTTGAATTGTTTACATAATTTCTTCAATGTCTGTCAAACATTTATATGCATTCAATAATATGGTCAGAGAGGTGTGTGTTCAGTACGTTTCGCGAGATTCTCATGAACCTGTCACGAGTTATTGCCAGAAATGTTGTTTTGACTACAACCTCTTTCATGACCTCACGAATAATGAGGTGAGTACAATTCATGTAACCAGGAGAATTTTATGACCAGGTAGATACAGTCCATATGTTGAATGTTGTACAAACAGCAAATATCTTTTAGAAAAACAAACGTTTTTTTCTTTCTTTTGAAACAGAATATATATATATGTGTGTGTGTGTGTTTGTGTGCGTGTAAGTTGATGTTTATGTAAATGGATGTTCATGTAGTTGATGATCATGCAATTTGAAGATCATGTAATTTGATGATTATCGATGAGACTACATATCTGTATAACAATAGGTATATCGTGCATCTGACCCCGCCTTAAAAGCAAAAGTCGCCATTAATAGACATCCGCCTTACCTGTGATTATAAAAAGTCCATAACATCAATGTCATGGTCAGTTCGTCATTCTGGTATCCTCATATATTTTTCACAGAAAAACAACCTTCTTGGAAATAAACAAATATACAATAGCAATTTTTCTCAACAGTTTCGAGGGGGGGGGGGAAGACTCAATTACCCGAGAACTGATAACCAAACGTAAGGAACATGCATAGCGCCAGCTGGTATTAAAATCTGATAAGACTATCTATAGATGAAAAAAGTAACGAACAAAATCCATTCTTCAAAGTTATACCATTAGGATTGCTAACATTGTAATGCATTTTCCAATTGATGGAGATATTGATCATGCACAGATTCAATGGTTCTCAAAATTTTCCTAGTAGGTCGTCCATAAGAAACTACGCAGAACGATCAACAGAAAAATCGCAATATTCCGGGCATAATGAATGCACAAGAACTACAAACTGCAACGAGGAGTTTTACATGACAGAATTAATGAGTGATGTGTGGTCCACGGGGAACCAACTAGTCATTTTAACTAATGTAACTAAGTGTAACTAATAGCAGGACTCAAGATCAATGGGAAAATAATAAACAACATTAGATATGCAGATGACACTGTTCTTTTAGCAGAAAGTGAACATGAACTACAAAGACTAATAGATCAAGTCAATAAATCAAGTAATGAATATGGACTGGATATAAACATTCAAAAAACAAAAACCATGATAATCAGCAAAAACACAGAAGAACAGGAGGTAAACATAAACATACAGGGAGAGAAACTACAACAAGTAAAACAGTATCAATATCTTGGACACATAGTCACAAATGATGGCAGATGTGAAACAGAAGTTAAAAGGAGAATAGGAATGGCTAAAAGTACCTTCAATGACATGAGGAAATTATTAATATCTAAACAAATTACAAACAAGTTAAAAATGAGAATTATAAAATGCTACATCTATTCCATATTAATGTATGGCTCAGAAACATGGACACTAAATAAACAATTAGAAGACAAAATTGATGCCTTTGAGATGTGGGTATATAGAAGAATAGGGAGAACATCATGGAAAGAGAAGAAAACAAATAAAGAGGTGCTAAAAACACTTAATATGAAGAAAGAACTACTAAGAGAAATAAAGATCAGGCAAATAAATTACTTTGGACACAATAAAAGACATGACACCCTATTGAAGACCTTACTTGAGGGTAAAGTCAAAGGGAAGCGAGCAAGAGGTAGGCAGAGATACAAGTGGGAGAGTAACATTACACGATGGACAGGTTACAGTCTAGCAGAGTGCACCACCAAGACAAGAGACAGGAGATGTTGGAGATACGTTGCAGCCAACCTTCGTTGCGGAGACGGCACTTGATGATGATGAACTAAGTCGACCAACCAGCCAACCAGCTAAATTAACGAACAAAATAAAGAACTAACTAAACACGTACCTGAAAAACTGACTAACAAACTAGCTAACAAAATAACTAACAAATTACCTAACAAGCAAGCTAACTAATTAGCCAACAGACTATCTAATATAATTAGCTAACAAAAACTCAAAAACACAACACACAGTGACAAACAAACAAGCCAACTAGTCAATAAAGAAACAAAAATTCCAAGAAATCAACCAACCAACAAACAAACACGCAATCCAACAAACCAACCAACCTGCCAATTACCTTTCCTTCTATGATTATTGTCTAAGTTCATTTTATGTGTGACCCAGACCAGGAATGATGGGGTGACGTTTAATTCCTAGTATCTTATTATTTCCTTTTTGCTAATGATGACAATATTCACGCTAGGTGATTTCGTTGTTTATGCTAGTTAATTTTGCTATGAACTTTCAGTCTTCGTGCTAGGTGATTGTGTTATGAACTTTTATATATCTAGGCGATGTTTCTATGACCTTTCATACTTCATACTAGGTGATTTTGGAATTACCTTTCAAACTTCATGCTAGGTGATTTTGGAATTACCTTTCAAACTTCATGCTAGGTGATTTCCGTATGGCCTTTCAATGTTTGTGCTAGGCGATTTCATTGTCTATGCTAGGTGATTTTGCTATGACCTTTTATGCTTCATGCTATGTGATATCCCTGCGACCTTACATTGTATATGGTAGGTGTTTTCCCTATGGACTTTAATTCTTCATGCTAGGGGATTTCCCCATGACGTTTAATTGTTAATACTAGATGATTTCCTTATGACCTTTAAATAAATGGAGACAAGAGAAAATGTGCTTGATTTTGTGCAATTTATATCTATCAAGGCAATGACATTTCTGTGACCACTTTAACAAGTACGTTGCCCCCTCCCCCTTATTTGTCCATCTTTACTTTGTACACATCACATCACTACGCGAAGAGTATGTCATGGCACGGTTGTATAAGTTAGTTACAAGATAAGCTCTACGCGCAGATCTAAAACAGCGTCATTTACCTTGGCTTATCTGTTATCTGAGCACAGGACATTCCTGGACTGATAATTCAATGATTAATGGCAACTGTCAAAAACGTGACGCAGTTCGAGATCATAGCGCATGATTTCTCTGGGGAAGGACTTTAGTTGTGGGCCATAGAACACTGATTGAGAATTGCTAACAAATCCTATTCAGGACGTATCCATCAACCAATCATTATTTTGGCCGTTACAGACGCACCATGTGTCACTCCGCCACATAGCTGGTTGAAAAGAACTACTCTAATTGATTAGGCGGCACTATGTTTTCATTTTTGTCAGAAAGTACATCTCCGCTGTATAATTTCCCGCCTAACAGTTTAAATTTCCCTGTGTTATCTACCTCACAACAGAGTGGGAGATGTGTTTCTAATCAATCTTGTCCAGTAAACAGACTTCAATGCCTGCCATTACATCTTCATTACCGTCGACAAACTAGTCTGTTACGAATTATTGATTCTTAATCGACACTTTACATGCTCCGGTACAAATGATATTGTTCTTGTTAAAGGCTTGTTCGAGCGTTTAGATTAGTCACACAGAAAACGCCTTTATCTCTTTAGATACATACACCAGTGACCGCACATTTCATTTATTACTTTTTCTGCGGATGATTCTGCAACTATACACCTCTGGAATAAAGTAAATTACATTAATTAGTTTTCGAATCGGCAATTACATTTATTTTTTTCCGATGTGAATGTTCAGTTTCATGAGCGTAATCGCCCGTGTTATTTATCTATCTATATTCCGTCAGAGCCGAATACGATACTTAGGGCTAAAACCAATGCAGTCCAGTTTGAGCGATGTGATGGTACTCTGTATATTTCTTGCATATATTTTATACCTCCTGTATAGTTGGTCTGCGAAGAGTTTCTTAATGTTTCTCTTTCCTTGTCATCTGGTACCAATCTTAATTCTTGAATTGGCAGAATTTATTTTCTTTCATTATAAAAACATGTCCAATTTACGTCTATCCTTTTACCGGGCCCTATAATGGAGGAAAACTATTCTAACTGTGAGCTGATATATATATATATATCTTAAGAGTAGGCTAAGAAGACTTGAGGGGGAAGTTTTTGTTCCTTCCTATATGAACAAAAGTAGTTACAGAGGTATCCAGACGTTGGGTATTTGAGATCGGACGACCCATGACAGATGCCACACGAGTGACTTTGCGAATTAGGCAATGGTGACCGATGCGCTCCCCTCGGGGCGCTATCAACAGGAGTTTGAGATAGCAAACAACGTAAGAGGAATAAGTTCAATTCTCTTAAGAAAAAAACTCAGGAAAGAGAATCACTAAAAAACTAACGAAAGAGAACTGCTAAAAAAGATAATACAAAAATACGATAAATATAAGAAAATTAATAGTATCATAAAGTTTCGCAACCACTGAAAAGAAAAGTGACATGGTTATACGTATGTCTACTGTATCCTGTACTTACTTTCTTATGATCATAATTAATTCTGAAGCTGCGATTAATTTGCATGCCTGAGTCATATAAAGGGAGGAAGCTGGACAGCTTAACTGCTTAACACAAGAATAGAAAAAAAACAAGACAGACGTAAAAAAACGGATGATGGTCGGAAAAAATCAAATGTTACTGTCTAAAATGTAAGTCTTACTGGCTAATGGGAAATAACATCTTCTATAATACGCATTAGACTATTCCCGTGATTTTTATTGGTTGCATTGATTTTATAATGTGCGAGAAAGGTAAATGTATATATGTAAATCAAGAACTAACAAAGAAGGTCCGAAATAATTTATACTACCAACAGGAAAGAACACAGTGAATCTCGAAACTTATTTTTAAACCCAAAGAAAACAAAAATCATGACAACAAATAAAATCAAAACTCATAAAAATTATAATTTCTAACAATGAACTAGAAGATGACATTAATTTTGAATATTTGGATAGAAACATAAAAAGTTCAGAGATTGTTCTTGCAGACATCAAGCGAGGAATTATAATAGCAACTTCAAAACTTGCAGAAATGAAAATTCTTTGGCACAGTAACAACCGTAAGATAAATGACATTTGATTAAAGAAAGTATATTTCCAGGGGCATTTTATGGTTGTGAATCATGGATAATTAATAAAACGATTGGAAAGAGAATAGCTGCCTCCAAAATGATTTTCTACAAAAGAATTTGAAGAATAAAGTGGAGAACAAAAGTGACTAATTAAGAAATCATAAGAAGATTAAACACTGAAGAGGGTTGGCTTATAAACAACTTTATAATAAGAAAGCTCAGATCTCTAGGCCACATAATGAGATATAACAACATGATATGGTTGCTGGTAGCATGGGTAAGTGACACCGAAGACAACGATGTATAAGAGACATTTGAGACTAGAAGCCACTGGCTGCGGAAGAATAACTCGCACAGAACTGTGAGTTCAGAAGAGCCCATAAAAAAGATATTTTTTTTGTTAGCGTATCCTATTCAGGGATAGCCATCAACCAATCATTTTTGGTATATTCTAGGCAATATAAATACCTTCAGTAGTTTGCATGCGTTTTCTGAATGATCCGAATGTACAATTGCCTATAGTGGGATTCATCTTCTTCTTCATCGTTCATTCTCAAACTCACACTCGATCTCTCATGTAGCAACACGATAATTTTACTCATTTTCCAGTGCGTAGTCCAGAGCATGGAAATGAATTATGTCGCCATTTTATTTGCGCCAATGGTCCGACACATTCGTCTTCGGCGGATGGCGGGATTCGAACCCGACACTCTGGCCGTCACAGACACGCCATGTGCTACGAAACAGATTGTGATTTGGAAATATTATGTCACATTAAAAATATGAAAATTGATCACATATTAAAATGGATGACATCCACTTGTTCACATACCTGGACAGATGACAAACAGTTGATCACATACCTGGACAGATGACAAACAGTTGATCACATACCTGGACAGATGACAAACAGTTGATCACATACCTGGACAGATGACAAACAGTTGATCACATACCTGGACAGATGACAAACACTTAATCACATACCTGGACAGATGACAAACAGTTGATCACATACCTGGACAGATGACAAACAGTTGATCACATACCTGGACAGATGACAAACAGTTGATCACATACCTGGACAGATGACAAACACTTGATCACATACCTGGACAGATGACAAAACAGTTGATCACATACCTGGACAGATGACAAAACAGTTGATCACATACCTGGACAGATGACAAAACAGTTGATCACATACCTGGACAGATGACAAAACAATTGATCACATACCTGGACAGATGACAAACAGTTGATCACATACCTGGACAGATGACAAAACAGTTGATCACATACCTGGACAGATGACAAAACAGTTGATCAAATACCTGGACAGATGACAAACAGTTGATCACATACCTGGACAGATGACAAACAGTTGATCAAATACCTGGACAGATGACAAACAGTTGATCACATACCTGGACAGATGACAAAACAGTTGATCACATACTTGGACAGATGACAAAACAGTTGATCACATACCTGGACAGATGACAAACACATGATCACATACCTGGACAGATGACAAAACAGTTGATCACATACCTGGACAGATGACAAAACAGTTGATCACATACCTGGACAGATGACAAAACAGGTGATCACATACCTGGACAGATGACAAACACATGATCACATACCTGGACAGATGACAAACACATGATCACATACCTGGACAGATGACAAACACATGATCACATACCTGGACAGATGACAAAACAGTTGATCACATACCTGGACAGATGACAAAACAGTTGATCACATACCTGGACAGATGACAAACACATGATCACATACCTGGACAGATGACAAAACAGTTGATCACATACCTGGACAGATGACAAACACTTGATCACATACCTGGACAGATGACAAACATGTGATCACATACCTGGACAGATGACAAACACATGATCACATACCTGGACAGATGACAAAACAGTTGATCACATACCTGGACAGATGACAAAACAGTTGATCACATACCTGGACAGATGACAAACACATGATCACATACCTGGACAGATGACAAACACATGATCACATACCTGGACAGATGACAAACACATGATCACATACCTGGACAGATGACAAACACATGATCACATACCTGGACAGATGACAAACACATGATCACATACCTGGACAGATGACAAACACGTGATCACATACCTGGACAGATGACAAACACATGATCACATACCTGGACAGATGACAAAACAGTTGATCACATACCTGGACAGATGACAGAACAGTTGATCACATACCTGGACAGATGACAAAACAGTTGATCACATACCTGGACAGATGACAAAACAGTTGATCACATACCTGGACAGATGACAAAACAGTTGATCACATACCTGGACAGATGATAAAACAGTTGATCACATACCTGGACAGATGACAAAACAGTTGATCACATACCTGGACAGATGACAAAACAGTTGATCACATACCTGGACAGATGACAAAACAGTTGATCACATACCTGGACAGATGATAAACAGTTGATCACATACCTGGACAGATGACAAAACAGTTGATCACATACCTGGACAGATGATAAACAGTTGATCACATACCTGGACAGATGACAAACAGTTGATCACATACCTGGACAGATGATAAACTGTTGATCACATACCTGGACAGATGACAAAACAGTTGATCACATACCTGGACAGATGATAAACAGTTGATCACATACCTGGACAGATGACAAAACAGTTGATCACATACCTGGACAGATGACAAACAGTTGATCAAATACCTGGACAGATGACAAAACAGTTGATCACATACCTGGACAGATGATAAACAGTTGATCACATACCTGGACAGATGACAAAACAGTTGATCACATACCTGGACAGATGATAAACAGTTGATCACATACCTGGACAGATGACAAAACAGTTGATCACATACCTGGACAGATGATAAACAGTTGATCACATACCTGGACAGATGACAAAACACGTGATCACATATATCTCTCTATATATCTAACTGAACACATCTTAACACATTCTTGATTCTTGATTCTTGATTCTTGATTCTTGATTAGAAACTGGCTTCACAGCACGCGGGTCATTCCCATAAGTGGTCCACCCTCCGCTTCAGCAGCTATCCCAGTGTATGTAGACTCAGAGTCCTGGAAAAGGTGTTGATTGTGTGATCTTCAAAATGCGATAATTTCCAAAAAATTTACCTTTCCTGCCCTCACCTCTAGATACCCCCATTTCTAACATTCTCTGTATGTGTATGTTCTCAACCTCATTGACATCATCTTGATCTTGAAATGAATTTATTACTGCCTTCATTAAGTCTGCTGCTATCTCTTCTCAGCAATGTGCCGTCTATCGCCTCATTGCCAGCTTAAAGGTCGACTCTCTCGTTTTCTTTGACCACAGCATGACCAGGGCAGTATATCCATGTAATGCTCTGGACAATTGAGTTGTTCAATAAGTTCCACCATTCTTTTTTAGCATGAACATTTCTATCTTGTGCAGCATGCTCTGAGAGTCTGTAAGTATTACCGCGTGTGTTGATGTATCAGTTATCAACCAATTAAGAGCTGCTGTAACTCCCTCTATCTCCATCATCATGCTCGATGTGACAGTAGAATATGCTGAAGATTTCTCAACCAACTTCACGCCGTTTCTGTAGGCAACAAAATCCCAACGGCTTTACTTTGTCTCCTGTGTAACACATACAGATCTTTGAAATTCATCTCATCTGCTACGTCCTTCCAAATTAAAATCACCATCATTATCAAACCCATAACCACGTGGGTGTGGGGAGGGGGGAGGGGTGTCTGTACCACTGTTTAATCATCACCACAAAAATGTCTCTATATACTCTCAGGTCCTTGTTTAAGTGTGGCAGATCAGCCCTGTCCAATCTATGATATTATAAATCTATGATATTATACATCAAAACATTCTTGAAACTCTCTTCTTCTTTCACCCGCAGCTGTCCCTTCTTGGAGAACAGTTTTGGAACGGCACTCATGGCTCACACATGACCAAACCACACACGCTTGCTACATTTATCCACTACTAATAACTGTTTTTGTTGACCTACAAGAGCATATATTATGTGACTCACATATATATTCCTGTTAAGATGTTCTGTATATATAAAAACTCACAGTACTGGTCAGTAATATTTGTTTTCAAAATCCTGTATTCTTCGTCATTCTATTTCAGTTGTTATTGTCCACATCTCACATGTATACACACGAATAGGTATTACTAGAGATTTATATAGTCTAATCTTCACTGTTGCACTTATTCTACTCTTCCATATGGTATTAAGTCGCGACATTGCAGCCGAAGCTATTTTCAATCACTGCACATATAAGGCCTTCGATATTTAAAGACCTTAGTTTCTTTTAGTTTCTTTTAGTTTCTTTTATGTCACCTAAATTATTAACATAAGTCTTGTTGTCATCCCGGTGTCTTATTATAATACTTTCTTTGAATATTTTTTCCTAGCCAAAATTAAATCTTGTCAAAATACGTATTCTTGAGTAGGTCATAGAACACAACTATATCATGAACATCTACGACTTACCGTAAAAAAACGGCAGAGTACACACAATTGTCTGTAATACAACTTACCGTAAAAAAAAAACGGTAAACACATTTATCATTACACAAACTTCTGAATAATAAACAGTTTTACACAAATTTTCCACACTGCAATTCATATTCTGGATTCGGTAGTAAATATCCTAGTGGATCGGTCTCACAAAGAAATTCAGTCGAATTTAGTAGTGGTTCGGAAGCCGCTCGTCCAATGTGTACGCTCGATGTGATTTCTTCTTCTTCAGCGTTCATTCTCAAACTCCCGCTGGATATCTATTGTAGCAGGATACAGGTCCAACTAGATTTCCAGCAGGATATAGTCCAGAAAATTGAAATGCATTGTGTCGCCGTGTTATTTGCGTCAACGGTCCGAAACATACGTCTTCGGCTGAGATGTGTTTTGATTTATTAGACGTTTGACAATAATCAAAGACAAAATCCTACACATGACATGTATTTGCTATTAGAATTATAACAATAATATTATTTATAATTTGATAACTAAATGATATTAAATGGATGTTCTACTGACTTACGTATAATAGTAGGACTACTGATGAAATATAAGTCTATAAGCATACACATAATGTTGATGAAGGCGCTAATTTGCTGGGCAGGACACATGGTCGTAATGAAAGATCAGTGTCTACCACAAAAGTTGTTATATTGAGAACTGCAGACTAACTACCACATGGCTGCAGGATAAAAGAAACGTTTTACAGATAGTCTTAAGACATCATTGACTCACTTCAAATAGACAAAAATTCATGAGCGAATCTTGTACAAGACAGATCCGACTGACGTCGCAGAATCAAGAGTGGTGCAGCAGCTGCAGAGAACCGCATACATTATGCTACGCAACAAAAACGCGCGAGAAGAAAGGCAAGAGCTGCTCAGTGTCCTACAGACTCTTCCCACACATGATCAGAATATGGTAGACAATTCCAGGCGCAGATAGGATTCATTAGGTATAGCATGACACATCGCAGACATCCTCATCGTCATTATCATCTCAGTTGAGCTGTGCAGTCCTCATCGACTTCGACAGACGAACGACAACATATTCGTCTTACAAGCAATAACACATTTCAGTAATCTAGACCCTTCATCATATTTCTTCATTTCCATCATTCATTTTCTGATATATAGTTAGACCTACATTGATATCATCTGATAATTTTTAATTCTCAAATATAAATTAACACATAATTTTTGTATTACGAAGAATTGTGAAATAGATATCATCCCATATGAAATATATATCAGTTTTTTAATTAACTGTTATCTGTCGTGTTTCCTTTTTGTGATTTATGCCTTAAATTTCTTGCTTAGGTAGCTCATATTTGAGTGTTATATTCTGGTTAGAAATATTACATCTACGGGTTTTCTATTAACAATTAATTCTAAATGTGGGTATACCATTATCTAACAGAAGATGGTAAATGTTTATTTGTTTCATCAACCTATTTCTCATTTCTTCATCTACGTTATTTCTCAAGAATTTACTTATTAGCAGGATGCAGTTGGGGGAACAGAATTGGTTGTGTAATGGTTTACAGTTAGGCTGCGATATTTGGGTCTATCGGCTAGGCCCATCTGACTTCAACATGGCTTCTGCGTCACTTTGACCCTATACGAGATGGAGCATCCAACTCCACCCCAAAACCTCATTAGTCGCCTCTTACGAGACGCATGAAGGGTAAACAGTGGTACTATTCTGCGTTCCCCTGTTTAGGATCAAATAATGCAAATACACACAGATACCATATACATTTAACATTTATGTGGACATAAACATAAATGCGCGCTGACACAGACACCTGGGCCCTATAACCGTCACCAACACATGTCACTTGTATCAATTGTGACAGATCCCATAAATCAATCTGTCACTTTGGTGACTTCACAAATACAATAGTTATTCTAAAGAGACAACTCTCAATAGGGAAAACATGTATCAAATGTAGTAAATTTACTTCTATGTATTAGAGATCACCCCGCTCCCATAGGCACATTTCCTTCTCAACAGACTTTCTCAACAGACCCCTCTCAACAGACCCTCTCAACAGACCCTCTCAACAGAACCCTCTCAACAGACCATCTCAACAGACCATCTCAACAGACCATCTCAACAGAACCATCTCAACAGAACCCTCTCAACAGAACCCTCTCAACAGACCTTCTCAACAGAACCCTCTCAACAGAACCCTCTCAACAGATCTCTCTCAACAGACCCCTCTCAACAGACCCCTCTCAACAGACCTCTCTCAACAGACCCCATATTGCTTGACGTGATTATCGCTCAGATTAACTCTTTAAGATAGAATAAACTGTGAAATCCTGAAACAAATCACACATCAAGAAGACATAACACTTGATTTCGAACTAGCAGTCTCATGAACACAAATAAAATGGTTTGAGCATGACCTTCCGAAGAATAGAAGACCTTTGCACATAATTAATTAGGACTTCAGTGATTAAATTTTAGATTATTGCTGTGATTTTCGTTGTTCACTTTATATACTCGGCGCAACATGCCAAAAATAGCCAAGGGGATTCAAAGTACGAGTGTTCGTATATAGTGTTCAACAAAAATCACGACAATGGTGAAAAATGTAATGAATAGAGTCCTAATTAATAATCTGCACATGTTTTATATATCGTTGACTGTCCTGGTTTGACCACTTGAGACTAACGGGAATTGAACGAGTCCACGCCGAAGACGGATGTGTCAGGCCATTGGTGCAAATAAAACGGCGACACAACGCATTTCCATTCTCTGGACTACATCCTGCTGGAAATCTAGTAGGACAATGGTCCTGCTACAAGAGAATTCAGCAGGAGTTTGAGAATGAACGCTGAAGAAGAAGAAGAACGAGTCCGTTATAAAGGCACATAATCGCCTGGAAACTAAAGTAAACGGGTTTTTCCGTACTTGATTAACCGCATCTCCAAAAAAAAGATGCGATTTTGTCAAGACATTCAAACTATGTACTCAAGTCACTGAGAATGGACCACTCGAGACAAGGACTATTACAACAACAATGAACATCCCGTACAAGAATTGAGGTACCCTCAGTAACACATATAACATCCGTATTCATACTACAAGGGCAATATGTCTTCTTTCTTGTAACATAAATAACATATAGACATTACAATTTTACTTACAATAGTTGCTTATACAAGTAAATTCAAGTAGGAAGCAAAAGGATAAATTAAAAATTCTTGAGGCTAACGGGAATTGAACCAGTTTAGTTTGACCACTAAATATTACACAGAGAATATTACTGTAAAAAAAGTATATTGTTGCCACTACAAATTACCCACATATGCATACCAGCAAATTTGCACCTGTGAAATGATTCATATACAGTGTTCAACACAATTTAATCATACAATCTTTTCATTATGACTGTTTCAACTAAAAATGTTAACAGACTAATCTACACACCATTCATGACTTTCTTTGAGTCTTGCTTATTTATGAAGCCACTTAATTTAATTCATTTCACCGTCACAATTTTCTCAAGAACTACGCCTGGAACTTCAATTACACACAATCACAAATGCAGAAATGGGCGCACAATCACGCATAAATATATAAATATATCGGGGTACGGTGTTTATGCATTAAACATCACGCAAATATACAATCATTTACTAAAATAAATAGACCCCCACCGAGTAGAAGGTTTCTTCTAGAAAATGTTAATTGGTGATGAAGAAATCTATAACATGTTACATGGTGTTGAAGAAATCTATAACAGAGAACTTGATGATGAAGAAATCTATAACATGTTACTTGGTGTTGAAGAAATCTATAACATGTTACTTTAAGATGAAGAAATCTATAACATGTTTTTGGTGATGAAGAAATCTATAACATGTTACATGGTGTTGAAGAAATCTATAACATGTTACATGGTGATGAAGAAATCTATAACATGTTACATGGTGATGAAGAAATCTATAACATGTTACTTTAAGATGAAGAAATCTATAACATGTTTTTGGTGATGAAGAAATCTATAACATGTTACTTTAAGATGAAGAAATCTATAACATGTTACATGGTGTTGAAGAAATCTATAACATGTTACATGGTGATGAAGAAATCTATAACATGTTACATGGTGATGAAGAAATCTATAACATGTTACATGGTGATGAAGAAATCTATAACATGTTACTTTAAGATGAAGAAATCTATAACATGTTTTTGGTGATGAAGAAATCTATAACATGTTACTTTAAGATGAAGAAATCTATAACATGTTACATGGTGTTGAAGAAATCTATAACATGTTACTTGGTGATGAAGAAATCTATAACATGTTACTTGGTGATGAAGAAATCTATAACAGAGAACTTGATGATGAAGAAACCTATAACAGAGAACTTGATGATGAAGAAATCTATAACATGTTACTTGGTGATGAAGAAATCTATAACATGTTACTTGGTGATGAAGAAATCTATAACATGTTACATGGGGATGAAGAAATCTATAACATGTTACATGGTGATGAAGAAATCTATAACATGTTACTTTAAGATGAAGAAATCTATAACATGTTTTTGGTGATGAAGAAATCTATAACATGTTACTTTAAGATGAAGAAATCTATAACATGTTACATGGTGTTGAAGAAATCTATAACATGTTACATGGTGATGAAGAAATCTATAACATGTTACATGGTGATGAAGAAATCTATAACATGTTACATGGTGATGAAGAAATCTATAACATGTTACTTTAAGATGAAGAAATCTATAACATGTTTTTGGTGATGAAGAAATCTATAACATGTTACTTTAAGATGAAGAAATCTATAACATGTTACATGGGGATGAAGAAATCTATAACATGTTACTTGGTGATGAAGAAATCTATAACATGTTACTTGGTGATGAAGAAATCTATAACAGAGAACTTGATGATGAAGAAACCTATAACAGAGAACTTGATGATGAAGAAATCTATAACATGTTACTTGGTGATGAAGAAATCTATAACATGTTACTTGGTGATGAAGAAATCTATAACATGTTACATGGGGATGAAGAAATCTATAACATGTTACTTGGTGATGAAGAAATCTATAACATGTTACTTGTTGATGAAGAAATCTATAACATGTTACATGGTGATGAAGAAATTTATAATAGAGAACTTGATGATGAAGAAATATGTACAATGTTACTTGGTGTTGAAGAAATCTATAACATGTTACTTGGTGATGAAGAAATCTATAACATGTTACTTGGTGATGAAGAAATCTATAACATGTTACATGGTGATGAAGAAATCTATAACATGTTACTTTAAGATGAAGAAATCTATAACATGTTTTTGGTGATGAAGAAATCTATAACATGTTACTTTAAGATGAAGAAATCTATAACATGTTACATGGGGATGAAGAAATCTATAACATGTTACTTGGTGATGAAGAAATCTATAACATGTTACTTGGTGATGAAGAAATCTATAACAGAGAACTTGATGATGAAGAAACCTATAACAGAGAACTTGATGATGAAGAAATCTATAACATGTTACTTGGTGATGAAGAAATCTATAACATGTTACTTGGTGATGAAGAAATCTATAACATGTTACATGGGGATGAAGAAATCTATAACATGTTACTTGGTGATGAAGAAATCTATAACATGCTACTTGGTGATGAAGAAATCTATAACATGTTACATGGGGATGAAGAAATCTATAACATGTTACTTGGTGATGAAGAAATCTATAACATGTTACTTGGTGATGAAGAAATCTATAACATGTTACTTGTTGATGAAGAAATCTATAACAGAGAACTTGATGATGAAGAAATCTATAACATGTTACATGGGGATGAAGAAATCTATAACATGTTACTTTAAGATGAAGAAATCTATAACATGTTTTTGGTGATGAAGAAATCTATAACATGTTACTTTAAGATGAAGAAATCTATAACATGTTACATGGGGATGAAGAAATCTATAACATGTTACTTGGTGATGAAGAAATCTATAACATGTTACTTGGTGATGAAGAAATCTATAACAGAGAACTTGATGATGAAGAAACCTATAACAGAGAACTTGATGATGAAGAAATCTATAACATGTTACTTGGTGATGAAGAAATCTATAACATGTTACTTGGTGATGAAGAAATCTATAACATGTTACATGGGGATGAAGAAATCTATAACATGTTACTTGGTGATGAAGAAATCTATAACATGCTACTTGGTGATGAAGAAATCTATAACATGTTACATGGGGATGAAGAAATCTATAACATGTTACTTGGTGATGAAGAAATCTATAACATGCTACTTGGTGATGAAGAAATCTATAACATGTTACTTGGTGATGAAGAAATCTATAACATGTTACTTGTTGATGAAGAAATCTATAACATGTTACATGGTGATGAAGAAATTTATAATAGAGAACTTGATGATGAAGAAATATGTACACTGTTACTTGGTGATGATGAAATCTATAACGTGTTACTTGATGTTATCTTTAACATTTGTTTGGATTATGTTGAAATCAATAACTTGTTTGTTGATGCTGCTAAAATCCATAACATGTTTCTTGATGATGATGAAACCTATAACGTTTTCCATGATGATGCTGAAATTTATAACTTGTTTGTTGTGGATGATGAGATCCAGAACATATTTCTTGATGTTGATGAAATTTATAACGTGTTTCTTGATGATGAAATATCGAATATATTTCTTGATGATGATGGAAATTAGAAAATATTTCTTGATGTTGATGAAATTTATAACGTGTTTCTTGATGATGAAATATAGAATATATTTCTTGATGATGATGGAAATTAGAAAATATTTCTTGATGATGAAATTTATAACGTGTTTCTTGATGATGAAATATAGAATATATTTCTTGATGATGATGAAAATTAGAACATTATTCTTGATGATCATAAAATATATAACATGTTTCTTGAAGATTAAGAAATCTATATTGTTCGTCATGATGTTTATGAACTAATTCCATTAACTGTGAGCACGTCGTTCTTAACAGCCCATAAGATGGTAAAGAAGGGATAATGATGTTGTTGTACTTGAGATGTAATATCTTGTTGCGAAGTTTTACTGATAGTACTTGAGATGTAATATCTTGTTGCGAAGTTTTACTGATAGTACACATGCCAATATCCTTTATAAATGCAAAGGTACATGCATAGAAAGTGGTATCCCTGGTTGTGTAGTGTCAAGTCAGTATACCGTCGACCATAAGGTCCTGGTTTCGAATTTCAAAGATATTGTTGTTCAAGGATTAAACATAAAATTTCGAAAGATGCCCGCCGAAGACGGATGTGTCGGGCCATTGGCGCAAATAAAACGGCGACACAACGCATTTCCATTCTCTGGACTATATCCTGCTGGAAATCTAATAGGGCCATTGTCCTACTGCAATAGAGATCCAGCAGGAGTTTGAGAATGAACGTTGAAGAAGAAGAAGAAGAAGAAGAATGATTTGAAGATTGGAAATAAAGAGAAACATAAAACATTTACGAAGAAAGTGATACACCATAACCGATCTACAACTGTGAGCAGCTACACTCAAATTGATTGATTTTTGTTCAAGGTATCCTGAAGACTCCTCTGTAACTTTCTGTTTCAAATGCTGAAATTTTGTGTCCAATCTCATTGACGATTGTCCAAGATTCCAATCCGTATATTGCAAATGGGAAAGTGCAGGCTCTAAGGAAAATTAGTTTTTTAAAAATGTTGTTGCAGCCCAGCCATATGTTAGATGTTATGTGGATTTCCAGGTACGGTTTATGACAAGTATTTAAGACACAACATTTAGACAAAATACATCTGTTATTGGTTCGAATCATTATATATTAATTCCTTCATTACGTTAAATGATTACATATTAATGTATCATTAATCAGTCTCAGAAGAACAACTACAAAGACAAATATATAGATTACATCAGACATGCCAAACTTTTAACATGAAGGTAAATATAGAAAAAAACCGAAGCAATTAAGATAGGAAAAAACACCGATATACTTATTTGAAACAACAGACTTAAACAAGTGAAATAATTCACATACTTAAGAAGCAATATAACAACAGACTTCAACAAGTGACATAATTCACATACTTAAGAAGCAATATAACAACAGACTTCAACAAGTGACAGAATTCACATACTTAAGAAGCAATATAACAACAGACTTCAACATGTGACAGAATTCACATACTTAAGAAGCAATATAACAACAGACTTCAACAAGTGACAGAATTCACATACTTAAGAAGCAATATAACAACAGAAGGCAATAATAGGAAAGAAATACACAATAGATATAGTAAAGAATACCAAGCTCTAAGGCAAATGACACCAATCTTCAGAAACAAAATGTAGATTTAAACACCAAAATAATACTATTCAAAACTATTATTATGCCAACGCTGTGCTACCAATCTCAAACATGGACACCGACAGCACAAGACAAACGTAAACTTTTTACAGCTGAAGTGGCATGCTTACGTAGAATCCTAGGAATATCGCTAAGAGATAGGGTGAGGAATGAGGACATTCGACAAAGAACCGGTACCACCCCAATCTTGAAATATATTAAGAGTCAATAGATCAAATGGTTTGCACACATCAGCAGACTACCATCAGACAGCATACCACAGCAAACTATGCTACACAGATACAGTGAAGGCAGAAGTAGAGGCCTACCAAGAAAATCTTTAGAAAAATTACGCAATATCATCAGCACACAAGACGGCAGTCTCCAGAAAACTCTTGTACTACTGATGCGGAGTCAACAAAGGGTTTAGCGAATAAATAGATAAAATAGTTAAATAAATAGAGTAAGTCTACGTGGGTTGAATAATTGTACGCGTCTTTAAATTAACTTTATTATAAATTATTCAAACCACAACGTCATTAGATTGAAATATTATATTTTGCGAGACTTGAATATAGTCAAAATTGACAAATATAGTTGAATCTGATCCCTACTATCAGATAATGTCATACCACCCTACAACTAAAAAATTAATTGAATGCGTATAAATATAACGTATAACGAGATGAAACAGGATTTGTTTCATCAGTGGTTCTCAAACATTTTGTTGGCATGGCTCCCTTATTTTCATATTGGTCCGTACGCTGCCGACAAATAGTAATTTCGCTTTTATAAGTCACCAAGGATATACATGTTTTATCGCTAGAATTCATACAGTGTATAGATATTAAAGTGGTTGTCATCAGTGACAACCTAAATTCAAAATTGTTCTCCGTGACCCGCGTACGTTGTTTCGGGGCCTTAGGGGGCTGGGGTATCACATGCTCCGTATTGAGATACACTGCGTGAAATTATTATACATCTGTGGGATATATAATAGTTTAAACATAATACAAACAAAATATTTTTTTAAATAACTAAATTAGATATAGAAAATAGAAGTTGAAATACATTTTGGATAGAACGCATGTAGAGAAGAAGCTGGGGATGTCTACTCTCTCTATATGAGTTAACTGACTTCCTATCGCATGATGGTTGGTCGTATTGGATACTGGAGAGAAATCCAGACCTTCATGAAACGGAAGAGTGTTGGATAAAAATACGCAATTACTCATTACGTTTCCATTGTTGGAAGTTCCTGAAGGAACTATAATCATGTGGACTCATGAGTGGCCCTTCATATATGTGATCAGTAAACTCGTAGTAGATAACACACATATTTAATGAGGAGTTTCTTGTGTGGCTAGTTCCACTTTATCTGCACCAGTTATAATTTAACTTCTCTGAGTAAAAGATAAAAAAATTAAAGGCAAGCAGAGTTATTAACCAACGCTATATAGCATGAGTTTCCCATAAATGTTCAGCCGAGATCCACGACAGTAAAATCCTTGTGGACCCACCGGAATTAATCATTATAAAGTAAAGCTAGGTGACTTTTCCCGGGATTTTTATGGTACACTGTGTTGTCACCCAATGAAAATCACTGGACATGTCAAATAGTGTCACTTTGAAAGGATGATTCCTAATCAGTCAAAAGGACTGTAAATACGAGGCATTCGCTTCAACTGACTAGTACGAGTAGTTATTGATTAGAGATCGCATGATTAGTGTTGCCAACTGCACTTGATCAGTAACGATGCCGTTATTCCTCGACTTCACAGATAATTAACCCTGGCACCCTACTGTCTTGTAGCTGAGCAAACCACGGGTGTAAATTTATTTATTTTAAACCATGATTAACAACTCAGCTAGAAACCAGGGACCGCTGGTTGTCGGGAGAGTGACTTTACACAACACTACCCCAGCTTCATGAGTAAGAGGTTTCATCTCATAGATTTGTATACCACCGAAAGATGGTGCCTTCAGCGGATACATAAACTCCGAGGAAATCTCCCCATTGTACAAAAGGATATAATATCTCAATTGCTTGTAATTCATCGTTTCCAAAACAGTCATTAGCTTAATTACTAATCTTCGTCACATCACTTAAACAAGCAAACAGAATCCCTCGATCGGTACGCCGATGAAACCTACATTTTATAGTTAATTAAAAATATATTAAGGCAGGGTATAAAATCTCTTATGTTAATAAAGAGTAAAATATAATGTGCAACAAAAACTAGAGAAACAAATGGCATCTAAAGTATTTTATTAGTTTACTGTTAGCGAAAAGAAACTAGAAACTTTGCACAATTTACAGAACACACATTCACGCAAGTATAGGATGTCTTACAGCAATCACTGATGTATGCTAGGTCTTACAGCAATCACTGAAGTGTGATAGGTCTTACAGCAATCACTGAAGTGTGATATGTCTTACAGCAATCATGGAAAGGCATATGTCTTACAGAAATCACGGAAGTGTCATATGTCTTACAGCAATCACTGAAGTGTGATAGGTCTTACAGCAATCATGAAAATATGATAGGTCTTACAGCAATCACGGAAGTGTGATAGGTCTTACAGCAATCACGGAAGTGTGATAGGTCTTACAGCAATCACGGAAGTGTCATATGTCTTACAGAAATCACGGAAGTGTGATAGGTCTTACAGCAATCACTGAAGTGTGATAGGTCTTACAGCAATCACGGAAGTGTGATAGGTCTTACAGCAATCACGGAAGTGTGATAGGTCTTACAGCAATCACGGAAGTGTGATAGGTCTTACAGCAATCACTGAAGTGTGATAGGTCTTACAGCAATCACGGAAGTGTGATAGGTCTTACAGCAATCACGGAAGTGTGATAGGTCTTACAGCAATCACTGAAGTGTGATAGGTCTTACAGCAATCACGGAAGTGTGATAGGTCTTACAGCAATCACTGAAGTGTGATAGGTCTTACAGCAATCACTGAAGTGTGATAGGTCTTACAGCAATCACGGAAGTGTGATAGGTCTTACAGCAATCACGGAAGTGTGATAGGTCTTACAGCAATCACGGAAGTGTGATAGGTCTTACAGCAATCACGGAAGTGTGATAGGTCTTACAGCAATCACGGAAGTGTCATATGTCTTACAGAAATCACGGAAGTGTGATAGGTCTTACAGCAATCACGGAAGTGTGATAGGTCTTACAGCAATCACGGAAGTGTGATATGTCTTACAGAAATCACGGAAGTGTGATAGGTCTTACAGCAATCACGGAAGTGTCATATGTCTTACAGCAATCACGGAAGTATGACAGGTCTTACAGCAATCATGGATATGATATGTCTTACAGCAATCACGGAAGTGTGACAGGTCTTACAGCAATCATGGATATGATATGTCTTACAGCAATCACGGAAGTATGACAGGTCTTACAGCAATCATGGATATGATATGTCTTACAGCAATCACGGAAGTGTCATATGTCTTACAGCAATCACGGAAGTATGATAAGTCTTACAGCAATCACGGAAACATGATAGATTTATAATAAAAACGCTAATATTGGAGCAACATAGAACACATAAATATAATATAGACAGGTTATATACTGGACAAGAGGTAGGGCTTTGGTCTTACTAGTGATATCTAGAGTTTGATCCCCGGTAAGGACTGGATTTTTTTTCTGTCGGAGTGTAATTTTTAAAAAAAATCCACCTTGTACACGAAGTAGCGACAGCAAGCGCTTTCGAAATTTATCACACAGCTACACAATCCCTCCCTGCAACTCCTTAACGTGGCACATGCAGTATTTGACAGTTTGACAATATGCTGGACAAGGGTTAATATCTTTATCACTATAAATAAGGTTGTTAAAACAATTCAATCCGGACATTTACCCTTTTTCAGTCACTACTAACGGAACTTTGTAACGTCTAGAAGTGAAAACGTCTCATAACATTTCATCAATCAAGCGCCATACGGAGTCGCGTATGCAGTCATGTTTCTTTACAACTCTCTGTCTCTTGTGTTATTATAATATTCAGATTTTGGCATTCAGTCAGGACACAGTGATAATCCACTCCGGGTTTTCTCTGTTTCTCTTTCTCTATAACTTCTCTATTCGATCTCTCAATTGTTGAAATGGTTGCTAAATATATAAGGTTTTACTCACAATGTTGTTGGAGTGCCACTAACAGTGTTGTTGGAGTGCCACTAACAGTGTTGTTGGAGTGCCACTAACAGTGTTGTTGGAGTGCCACTAACAGTGTTGTTGGAGTGCCACTCTGGAAACATTAACACAAAAATCCTGCTGTGCTTATCTATTCTCACTTATTGTTTAAGTGTCGTTGGCTCCTTATCTCCAGCACGCTGATGAAAAAACCAGTTCAGCATCCCCTTTTGCATACAAAATCGATGAAACAACCAGTTCAGCATCCCCTTCTGCATACAAAACCGATGAGACAACCAGTTCAGCATCCCCTTCTGCATACAAAATCGATGCAACAACCAGTTCAGCATCCCCTTCTGCATACAAAATCGATGAAACAACCAGTTCAGCATCCCCTTCTGCATACAAAATCGATGAAACAACCAGTTCAGCATCGTCTTCTGCATACAAAACCGATGAAACAACCAGTTCAGCATCCCCTTCTGCATACAAAACCGATGAGACAACCAGTTCAGCATCCCCTTCTGCATACGAAATCGATGCAACAACCAGTTCAGCATCCCCTTCTGCATACAAAATCGATGAAACAACCAGTTCAGCATCCCCTTCTGCATACAAAACCGATGAGACAACCAGTTCAGCATCCCCTTCTGCATACAAAATCGATGCAACAACCAGTTCAGCATCCCCTTCTGCATACAAAATCGATGAAACAACCAGTTCAGCATCCCCTTCTGCATACAAAACCGATGAAACAACCAGTTCAGCATCCCCTTCTGCATACAAAATCGATGAAACAACCAGTTCAGCATTCCCTTCTGCATACAAAACCGATGAAACAACCAGTTCAGAAATTGCCTTCTGCATACAAAACCGATGAAACAACCAGTTCAGCATTGCCTTCTGCATACAAAACCGATGAAACAACCAGTTCAGCATTCCCTTCTGCATACAAAATCGATGCAACAACCAGTTCAGCATCTGCTTCTACCTGCAAGTCACTAAAATATCAAATTATATAGTTACTTCTAAATACATTCCAGCAGGGTAAGGAAGCCCTTATAGGAATACAGAGTGAATTCTGCACAGTCTTTAATATGATTGATCTATACTTTAATATCGTTTGATTCCAAGAGAAAATTGGCATGGACAAAGTAAATCTTTTGCCTACAAATCTATTTTAAAATAACATTCTATCAATCTTATTAGCAGATGTATTGATGGTACACACCATCTCATATCGCTCTTTGAAATGAAGTATCTAGATCTCCATATTTTTCTGCACATCGATAGAGATATGAGAGGTTAAATATACCATAAGGAGTCCGACATGGCTGCATCGTCTAATTACATTTGATTTATATTATACTCAGAAAACATTCAAGCGGAACGGAGACTCACATTGCAAACATTTCCAATTTCTCAAAACTGGAGGTTATGATATTCCGGAAATAAGAAATGCAGATAACGCCGCTCTCATATCGAGAACATTAACACGATTACAATAGATGGTTGTGTCAGGAAAGGGGTATAGTGAGGCTCAAAATAATTTCGTCAAAGCAAACAACATAATGTTAACATATACGAACTCGTACATGCAGTAATTATTCATAGTTATAAACATTAAAATTTTTTAAATAATTTTGAATATTTTGCGTCATCAATCAATCAATCAATCAATCAATCAATCAATCAATCAGTTAATTAAGTGCCATGCCGAATCGCGTAGGCAATCATGTTTCTCCATGACTCCCTTTCTCTTGTGTTGACAATAAACTCAGTTGGTGAACTTCTACCATGCCACAATACTAGTCCATCTAGCAACTTCTCTCTTTGTCGTCCCCTTTCTCTACTCACTTGACCTTTCCAGTAGATATTAAGTGTTCAAGTTGTGTCCTTCTCAACACATGCCCTAGAAACCTTGGAGTATCTGCCCTAATTTTTTATATGATTGATCGTTTTACCAGCATCAATGAGAACCTCTGCATTTGTTTTCTTAGCTATCCATGGTATTTTCATGCATTAAAAACACAGAATTAGATACAGTATTTAAAAATGACTAATTTGATGTAGTTAAATTTTGGGTAACAGGGCATGAGCCTATGGACCGCTGGATCAGCAACCAACCAACCAACCAAATAACCGTGTAATTTAATTGCGAGACAAGCTCATGATCACTTTTTTACCCAGCGGATATACTTCGTTTAGTGAGTAAAATAAAATACCGAAACGATGCACGGACATTTATATATATTACAAGGATCATGCATGCGTCACACTAAAGGGGTTCTAGTTTCGGAATTTTGTGTTTCGAGCCAATTCTCACTAGTACAGCTAGACAATAAGTATTTTTCCAGAATACATTTTTACACAAATACATCTTCACTTATATTGGTATATTCGATTTTTTAACGAATTTCTCACTGGCTAGCGACAGAATGCTTTGGAAAGCGACAAATAATATGTTACAACATCTTTGACTGGCGACACAAAACGACAAATATTTTACAACATCTTTGACTGGCGACCGAAAACGACAAATAGTATGTTGCACCATCTGTGCTGGCGACACAACGCGACAAATAATATGTTGCATTGTCTTTGGCTGGCCACACAAAACGACAAATGATATGTTGCATGATCATCGATTGGCGACACAAAGCGACAAATGATATGTTGCATTATAATTGAGATGCGACACACAACGATAAATGATATGTTGCATCAGCTTTGGTTGGCTACACAAAGCTACAAATGATATGTTGCATCAGCTTTGGTTGGCTACACAAAACTACAAATGATATGTTGCATCAGCTTTGGTGTGCTACACAAAACTACAAATGATATGTTGCATCAGCTTTGGTTGGCTACACAAAACTACAAATGATATGTTGCATCATCTAAAATCAGTTACATTCTCCAAAACCTGTGTGAGGTCATCAAGTAGGACTTCTTTTCTCTCGCATTTTATCACGTCTACACAGTAAGTACGGTATTCTTGTTAAATGCTATATTTGAAATCTAATCAATGATTCCATACAGGTCGTTGTGGGTGTGTGTCTCTGTGGGCCAAAGCTTCTTGTTCTAACTAGTTTAGTGTAATGCAGTCCGGTAGGATAGTCATAAATTCCGCGTTCTTTGCTGCCTGCCGACATCGACACAGAGGCTATGGAGCCAGTCGTAGTCTACCCACGTGACTGTTTTGCCTGTTTTGTTCTGTCCTGATGCGGAAGACGATAACTTGCTCAGCTCTGTCGAGATAATGACAGTTGTGTCTTACGTGTCATCTGTTCTTTTACTCCTTCGTTGTTATCGCCGACTTTTGCATCGAAATCCCCCATCAGAAACAGGATGTCGTGTTTAGACGTGTTATTTATTGTATTGAGGAGTGAAGTGTCTCTGATGTTATCGCTGTCATTTGTAGTAGCATACCACTGGATAATTGTCATTTTAAAGAAGAAAGTCTGATATCTGACCGTTATAATGCGTTCACTGACAGGTTCCCAGTTAATGAGCGTACTTTTCGAGTTCTTAGACGTAATAATGCGACGCCTTCTGAATGGTGATCGTCGGTGCGGCCTTAGTAGATTATGTTTATCTTCATTTTGTAAGAATACTTTTTCTGAACCGTGCTATCTACATTCATTAAAACCTAAGATGTTAATACCATAGCTGTTTATTTCAATGCAGATCTGGGCTGTTTTTCCAGTTTGAAACGGTGTTCTTACATTCCAAAAACCGATATTAAATACACATTTAGCGTCTAGCAGTTTTGATGTTCCACATTGTTCATTGGGTCAAAATAAGAATAATAATAAAATATAATTACAATAAAAAATGAAATTTTTCAGAAATTACAAAAACTTCATGAAAAATTTAATAAACTTCCTGAAAATTTTTTTATAATAAATCAAGTAATTATCTCGTCTTAAAAATCGTTTACACTTTGAGCCCAGATCAGTTTCAGTGAGACAATTTGACTACACTGATTCAGATACATCCAACAATTTATGTTGTATTTCCCCGGAGATGCTGTTTACAATGTTTCAACATTTCCTTGACCCACATCTAAGGTTATTCTCTTCTTTGTGGCTTTACCGGTTTACAATATTTTTCTCCTTCTGATTAAGGACAGATGTCAGTAACGGTTTTCATTAACCAAGATTACACAACGAAGACGGATGTGTCGATCCATTGGTGCAAATAAAACGGCTAAGCGACGTATTTTCGTTCTCTGGACCTACGTCTTTTTCCGTCTTTCTGAAACTCTATTAGTTCCATCGTCCTGCTGTATTGGTGATGCAGTGGAACTTTGAGAACAAATGTAAAAAAAAAACAATTAAGAAGATTAAACGCATACGTTAACGTAGTGATATAGAGGTATGGACTCCTACGGGTCAGTGTCGCCATTACATTCTCAAAGAAATTAATGAAAACAACACTTTAAACCCAAATTAGACGTACGTGTTATATAAAGCTCGTAAATTTGGGGGTTGAGTGAGATTGGGCGTTCAAGTTCCCTATCCAAGTAAACTAGAACATGATGATTAGTCTTCATCATCAAGTGCCATCTACGTAACAAAGGTTGGCTGCAACATTCTCTGTTTCTTGTTTTGGTGTTACACTCTGCTAGTCTGTAACATATCCATCATGTGATGTTAC
Source organism: Meghimatium bilineatum (assembly GCA_034231615.1). Lineage (NCBI taxonomy): Eukaryota > Metazoa > Mollusca > Gastropoda > Stylommatophora > Philomycidae > Meghimatium > Meghimatium bilineatum. The sequence goes on along the minus strand of CM067321.1, from coordinate 64,548,193 downwards.
TATGATGCTAGTCTGTAACATATCCATCATGTGATGTTACTATGATGCTAGTCTGTAACATATCCATCATGTGATGTTACTATGATGCTAGTCTGTAACATATCCATCATGTGATGTTACTATGATGCTAGTCTGTAACATATCCATCATGTGATGTTACTATGATGCTAGTGGAAGAAAGAAGGAAAGTCAAGCCAACAACAATAACAACAGTCATTAATTATACAAACCACTCACTAGGGAAATAAAAAAGGATAAACAACAATTTATCACGGACCCATGCAAAAACATAGAGGGCCTGTACGAAGAAGGAAAATGAAAGACATGTTTCTCGCAGAAAATACCACAAAGAGCAAAACATATAAAACATCTATGCAAGTCATCAAAGACAAATTGGGAAGCATCCTTACAGAGCAATGTGAAACTTTAGAAAGGTGGGAGCAATACTGTGAAGAAATGTACTCAGAACCACATAAAAATTACCTAGAGAGCCACATAAACACAGACAGAAATACACAAGAACCAGAACTTACAATAGAAGAAATTAGATCAGCAATTCACAGTTTGAAGAGAGGAAAAGCAGCAGGTTGTGACAACATAACAGCTGAAATGATTCATGCCCGGAGCGAAAGTAACGTAAATATATTTTATCAGCAATGCAATAAGATCTGGAGAACGGAAACTTGGCCCAGGAACTGTAAACGTTCAGTATAAATACTAATACCTAAAAGCGGTGATATGCAAATATGTTCAAATTATAGAACAATCGCCTTGATCAGCCAAACCAGTAAAATACTACTGCAGATTATAATGAACAAAATACATAACAAGATGGAGGATGAGATCCACGAAGCGCAAGCAGGTTTCAGAACTGGCAGAGGCACGAGAAATCATATATTTAACATCAGGATGATCATATAGAAATGTAGAGAGTATAACATAGAATTACATGCATGCTTCATAGACTACACCAAAGCATTCGACTGTGTCAGTCATCATTAATTATGGGAAATAATGAACGATATGGGTTTCCCAAAACACATTACATGACTAATAGCAGAGCTGTATAAAGACCAAGAAGCAGCAGTAACAGTGGAGGATTCAAGGTCAGAGTCGTTCAATGTACAGAAAGGGGTACGACAAGGCTGTACCATGTTTCAATGCCTGTTCAACGTTTATGCATAAATACAATGAGAAACGTTAGACAAGAAACAATGAAGACTGATTTCAAACCCATACATATAGGAGGGCTGCAGATACCGGACATTAGATATGCAGACGACACAGTGCTATTAACAACAAACGGACACGACCTACTGAACATAATTAAGTCAACCCAAACGTTCAGTGAACAGCAAACTTTTTTTTCTTAAATATGAAAAATACAAAGATAACCGCGACTGACAAAACTAAATCAAGACCCAAAATTAATATTGAGAACTGCAATTTAGAAGAAGTGACACATTTTGATTATTGAGGAACAAATATAAACAATGCGGGGTACTGCGCAGTGTAGGTCAAGAGAAGAACAGCATTGGCGCTGGCAAAATTAAAACAGCTAAATAAACTATGACAAGGTACTAACATAAGAACCAAATTGTGTTTGCTACGAACATGTGTGTTTCCTGTACCGACATATGGATGTGAAGTATGAACACAAAATAAAACAGTGGCGAAGAGAATAGCATCATTTGAATTAAAGTGGAATAGAAGAGTTTTGAGAATACCATAGACAGCAAGGAAAACAAACCAGGAGGTGTTACGAAGAATGAACGTCCAGGAATGCTGGTTTCTTAACACAATACTACAGTAAAAGCAATTTTTGTTCGGTCACATTAAGAAACACGATAGCATGGATATAGTTTTACTGGAGTGGATGATATTAGGCAACAGGGGCAAAGGCCGCCCAAGACGCCGTTGGAAAAAAGACGTCCAGGAATGCCTGCGCATGTCACTGGTAGAGGCAGGGGAATGTGCTTAATTAAGACCGCGGAGAATTAAAGCGATCCATAGGAAAGACTACGTTCTGGAAAGAATATGTCACCTGATGATGATATTACTCTCTTTCTTGTATCTCTGCCTTCCTCTTACTCGCCTCCCTTCGACTTTACTCTCAAGCAAGGTCTTTTACCCTCAAGTTCATGTCTTTTAATGTGTCCAAAATATTTTATTTGCTTGATCTTTATTTCCTTTAATAATTCTTTCTGTATGATACGTGCTGTTAGTGCCTCGTGTTTGTTTTATTCTCTTTCAATGGTGTTCTCTCTATTCTTCTTTAAATCCACGTCTAAAAGACACCAATTCTGTCTTCTAATTGTTTGTTTAGTGTCCATGTTTCTGAGTCATACATTAATATAGAATATATGTAGCATTTTTGTAGCATAATTCTCATTTTTAGCTTACTCGTATTTTGTTGCGTTGTTACTATTGTCTCATGTCATTGAAAGTACATCCCTAGCCCTGTTCTCCTGTTTCACATCTGCCATATTTGTGATTATGCGTCCGAGATATTGATATTGCTCTATTTGCTGTAGTTTGTCTACATGTATTTTTATGTTCAACACCTGTTCGTTTGTGCCGTTACTGATTATCATGGTATTTGTTGCTTTTAGTTGTTTATATCCAGACCATACTCTATACTTGATTTATCAACTTGATCTATTATTCTTTGTAGTTCATGTTCACTTTCTGCTAAAAGAACAGCACATCTGCGTATCTCAGATTGTTTATTATTTTACTTTTATCTTAAGTCCTGGAATTCCTTCTATATCTTTAAAGAAATTCTCTGTGTCGATATTAGATAGTGTGGGTGTTAAACTACATCCTTGTCTTACCCCTCTTTTTATTTATAAGTATGGTGAATAGTTATATTTACATCCTATTGATGCCACTGTTCCCAGTATATATTTCTCATCAGAGTCATGTCTTTTCCATCTATTTCTATTTCTTGAATAATTCGAATAATTTTTCATGTTGGACTCTGTCAAATGCCTTAGTGTAGTGTATGAAGCAGATACTTTTGTGGAACTCTTGTATAAATTAATCTATCACTAGGCAGATACTAAGTATAGTTTCTCTGGTTCCTTTGTTTTTCCTAAAACTGACTTGCTCTTCAGCGACCTCAGTGTTTATAACCTTATTTTTAATTCTTTCATGCATTATCTTGTATAGTCAGTATCTTGAGAGGATTAGTAATATGAGAGGATTATCTTGTATAGTCAGTATCTTGAGAGGATTAGTAATATGAGAGGATTATCTTGTATAGTCAGTATCTTGAGAGGATTAGTAATATGAGAGGATTATCTTGTATAGTCAGTATCGTGAGAGGATTAGTACTATGAGAGGATTATCTTGTATAGTCAGTATCTTAAGAGGATTATTAATATGAGAGGATTATCTTGTATAGTCAGTATCTTGAGAGGATTAGTAATATGAAGCAAACGGTATAGTGCCGATGCCTGATAGTGGAGATATACTGGAGAAACGAATAGCAACACTGTTTAACTTCCATGTATGTCGTAAAAGGCGAATAAGACGATTATGTTAGTAGTTTACTGTTCCATAGTAAGTAGAGTTACTGTGACTACGAAGACATGATGACGTCGGATGTGAGAGAACGAAATGAGCAGATATTGCAGCAAATTTATGAACCATGATACAACATATTACTTTCTATGACCACATCCTACTTTATTCACAGAATATTGAGAGAGATCGCAGAAGCTGTAATATGAAAAAAGCTTAACAAGGGGTGAAACTACCCACACAATATGATCACCTTTTGTTGGTAACGCCCCTAGAGTGAAGCGAATCACACAAGATGGTCACCTTATGTTTGTAACGCCCCTAGGGTGAAACGAATCACACAAGATGGTCATCTGTTGTTGGTAACGCCCCTAGGGTGAAGCAAATCACACAAGATTGTCACTTTTTGCTGGTAAAACGCATTATGGTTTTGTTGAAGCGATATCAGCACAGAAAATGAACAATTATTATTATTAATGATAAAACATGCGATTAGAAGACCAAGTAAGGCATGATGTAGAAACAGTACAGATTTATAGAAGAATGTTGAGAATACCATGGATAGAGAAACCATTCAATGGAGATGTATTGAAAGAAGTAAACTTATGCAGATATCTTGAAAGAAGTAAACTTAATGGATATATATTGAAAGAAGTAAACTTATGGGAGTTATCGTGAAAGATGTAAATTTATGGAGATATATGAAAGAAGTAAACTTATGGATATATCGTGAAAGAAGTAAACTTAATGGAGATATCGAAAGAAGTAAACTTATGCAGATATCGTGAAAAAAGTAAACTTATGAAGTTATCTTGAAAGAAGTAATGGAGATATATTGAAAGAGGTAAACGTATGCAGATATCTTGAAAGAAGTAAACTTATGGAGATATCTTGAAAGAAGTAAACTTATGATGAAGCTTCTCAGTTGCATCCGAATTAGTCAATCCACATATTTGAACATCGTGAAAATATAAACGATGAAGCGCATCTTGATAGAAGGTAAGTTGATTATCAAGAGTATTAGGGAAAGAGGATTAGGGATAAGCTGGATGTCTTGGCGAAGAGACATGGGTGAATATCGGTATTGAAAATGATTCACAACACACGAGAGAAAAGTCTGGACAGACACAATAACCAAAATGACACACCCTGTAGTATAAAGAGAAGAATTATAATAAAAACACGCACGATCTATTAGCGCTTATACCTATCGGTCGGACACGGTCACGATCGGTGGGAACGTGTGCGAATTTCCACTTATAAGTATCTTCAGGAGCACAAACACAGAACATGAATATTCGTACACAAGGACCTATAGGTCTTCATGTAAACATAAATAACATAGAGACAGAACAATGTTGCTTCAAATAATATCTTATACAAGTAAATTCAAGTAGGAAGCATGAGGATACATTAAAATAATTCTTACAACAGTTGTAAGAATTATTTTCATTAATCCTCATGCTTTCTACTTGAATTTACTGGAACAATTACATGAGAAGAAGTCATAACAAATAGAACAAATATTATAACAAGCAAATGAGAAGCAGTTATAACAAATAGAACAAATATTATAACAAGCAAATGAGAAGCAGTTATAACAAATAGAACAAATATTATAACAAGCAAATGAGAAGCAGTTATAACAAATAGAACAAATATTATAACAAGCAAATGAGAAGCAGTTATAACAAATAGAACAAATATTATAACAAGCAAATGAGAAGCAGTTATAACAAATAGAACAAATATCATAACAAGCAAATGAGAAGCAGTTATAACAAATAGAACAAATATTATAACAAGCAAATGAGAAGCAGTTATAACAAATAGAACAAATATTATAACAAGCAAATGAGAAGCAGTTATAACAAATAGAACAAATATCATAACAAGCAAATGAGAAGCAGTTATAACAAATAGAACAAATATCATAACAAGCAAATGAGAAGCAGTTATAACAAATAGAACAAATATTATAACAAGCAAATGAGAAGCAGTTATAACAAATAGAACAAATATTATAACAAGCAAATGAGAAGCAGTTATAACAAATAGAACAAATATCATAACAAGCAAATGAGAAGCAGTTATAACAAATAGAACAAATATTATAACAAGCAAATGAGAAGCAGTTATAACAAATAGAACACATATTATAACAAGCAAATGAGAAGCAGTTAGAACAAATAGAACAAATATTATAACAAGCAAATGAGAAGCAGTTATAACAAATAGAACAAATATTATAAAAAGCAAATGAGAAGCAGTTATAACAAATAGAACAAATATTATAACAAGCAAATGAGAAGCAGTTATAACAAATAGAACAAATATTATAACAAGCAAATGAGAAGCAGTTATAAAAAAAAATATTATATTGAGCAAAATAGAAGTAGTCATTCCAAATAGAACACAGACTAGATCTAAATATGAAAAGCAGTCGTAACAAACAGAACAAATAATAGAACAAAAAATGAGAAACAGTGATAACAAATAATTCAACTGTTTTCATCCATGAAATGAGTTTGAACCGAAAACAATTTAAATGTTATGCCAAGAAGGTAATTACTCTTATATTTAATTGTGTCTAGCCACTCATTTCATGATAGAGCAATATGGTCATGGATTATCCACGTCACACAAATGGTTGGATGTCAACACAACACTGTTCGACGTTTCTTTGCAACATATACATTTTATAGTAATACTGAATAAAATTTGGGGATTTGACACTTTTTATTGTCATTGGTCTATATATATATATATATATATATATATATATATATATATATATATATATATATATATATATATATATATATATATATATATATATATATATATATATATATATATATATATATATATATATATATATATATTTGTCGGTAGTATAGTGGTAAAGTATCCCCGACTGTCAAAAACTAGCATGGTTCGGACATGTATGCAGGCACGTTTTCTTGTCAAAAAAAAATACTGCAGGGAACTGTCGAGGATGGAAGAAGCAGAGGAGGACAAATAAAGGCATGGACAGACATCACAGAATGGACAGGGCAAGACATTTCCACACTCATCGCATCGCTGAGGATAGAATTCGATAGAGGACTCTGTGTGCTGAAGCATCCAATGTGGTACCCCTACGACCCTAAAGGGTTACGGGTGTATTGATATATATATATATATATATATATATATATATATATATATATATATATATATATATATATATATAGGGGTTTTGTCAACTTTTAGAGCCATCTCTCTCTCTCTCTCTATATAT
>CM067321.1:64460014-64541285 GCA_034231615.1 Meghimatium bilineatum | reverse complement strand
ATATATATATATATATATATATATATATATATATATATATATATATATATATATATATATATATATATATATATATATATAATGTATCTGCTGCTAGAGTTAAAAAGAACGAATACGAAAATGTCCATAAATGTAATACTTCTGTACAGTTTTGATAAGGCCTTTTTGTCGAGACGTCGATTATTTCCTGTGTATTGTTATTTTTTCGTTTCTAGTGAGAAGTTATCAGCTCGTTAGAAGTTATCACCTCGATAGTGATAATATGTTAGTTGGCATCACGTTAAAAACTACACAACCTTTGTTCTATGTAAGTATTATTGATAACGAAAATCAAAGTATTGTAGCGTAGCTTCCAAAACTAGTTGTGCTTACAATACATCCTTGCTGTGACATGGAATATCTCATTGCACGCCCTTGTGTCTAGAGATCCATGGTCTGGCAAGCTTATTCAGTTTTATTTTTCGGAAAGTAAATATATCGTCTGTTGACGCTATTACGATTATCTTGAAAGAGTACATTACAACGTACGGAATGACGTCTAGAAATTCCTGGACGAATATAAACATAGAAACAAAACATTTTACAAGATGATTGTAAAAGCAATCCAGATAGAGATACAAATTTCGGGTCTATATTTAATTCTGCCATGTGAACGTGAACTTCAATAGTGCCGTTCCTATTCGTCGTATTATGTTGTGAATGTGTCCTTTATAAAGATATTTTGATCGAAACGTCGATTTGTGTGTATTATTATTTGTTTCTAGTCCTTAACAAAACATCATTGCACTGTCCCAAGACTCACCTAGCGCATTTCAGTTTTGCTGGAGAGAGTACATATTATCAGGCTGTTGCGTGTACACGAGTGTGTGTGTGTGAGAGAGAGAGACAGAAAGAGAGAGTGAGAGAAAGAAAGAAAGGTAGACTATGATCTAGTGATTAGCTTAAATAGGTTTCTCTCGTTATTTCTAGTCATGTGGACTGATGGAGAATCATCCTTCTAGTGTGATGTTTTTTGACTTTTAACGTGATTTTATTTATGATCAAGCAATGTAAACGTGCTGATAGCTCATGTGGCTGCCTGATTAAAAACACTCATTATTCTGTCTCTTAGGTTACCCACTTTAAATCGTACCACATCAAATCATAGGTATACAGCCACAAGTAAAGCATCCTTGCAACCTTAATGGGATGCACTGACATATTTTCTGCTGTTGACAACCTTGTTGTATAATTTTTGTTCATCATCATCATCATCAGGTGCCATGTCGGTTGGCGTAGGCGATCATGACTCTCCACAGCTCTCTGTCTACAGTATTATGTATCACGATCTTTGTTGTTTCCCTTCCGTGCCAGGTTGTCAAACTGTCTAATATTTTCTCACATTTTCGCCCTATGTCTCTGTTACCCATAGTCATAACCTTCAATAACAGTTACCATGTTGTTCCGGCGGGCCGATGTTGTGCTTGAACTAGTTACGGGCACGGCGTGGGTGGGCGGAGCAATTAAGAAACCTGTTGCAAGGGCCAGAGTTGTGCCCTGATTTGACGTCTGTTTCGGCAGCATTAGACTCGAAACACCATCGAGTCGAATGGCTGCTGGAACAGAGGGCGGAGCACTTATGGGAATGTCCCACCTGCTGTAAGGCCAGTTTCTAATCAAGAATCAAGAGAATCAAGCCTTCAATCTTGCCTGTTGTGACTATGTTCTCCAAACCTGCCTGTCCCATGAAGTGGCTAAAAAATGAAGATTGTCTTTTTCTTATATTATTGATTAAGGTCCGTTTCGCAATTCACTATTTGAACAATTCCACATTAGTTTATCTGTCAGTCCGTATTATCAGCATTCTTCTATAGAACCACATCTCAGTTGCCCCTAATATTCCACTTTCCAGTTTATTTATTGTCCAAGACTCGCACCCATATGTTAGTATAGGAATTCTACAGCACTGCAGAACTCTCTTTCTCACCTCTAATAGCAAGGTCATATTCCACAATATATTTTTCATTTTTCTGAATGCGGTTTTTGTCTACCCTATTCTGCTTCTTATTTCTGTTGACCTTCTTCCATCTGCTGTAATTGTTGTATCTAAATATTTGAATTGGTGGAGCTGTTTTGTAGATAAACAATGAAAATTACTGGTGAAGTTACGTTCTGTAACTTTAAAAAAATTATTTCTTTTGCTCGAGACACACCTCGAACGTGACCATCGACAATTAAATCTACAAATCATGCCAGCTCATTCGGAATCATCCTTCTAAAATAGTGCATTCGCATTTTCCCGTGATTTTTATTTACTGTCTACACATACAAAGTAACAATAGCAATAAAGGAAAAAAATTAAAAGCATAACTGTAACATGATTATTCTCAATGAATCAGCAGGTCCTATATTTATCGATGGTAATGGCTGAAACAAATCACAGCTAGTTTACATACGCAATGTGGTATAATATAAGGGTATCTCCTGTGAATTATGTTTCTCTTACAGTTCAGGCACTGCCCTGTCTCATATGAGAACATATTTACTTGTTTAAAATTTAATTAACGTTTCCTACATTATGAGATGTCTGTGTTAATTTGAAAACAGACAAAGAGGTGGGACATTTTGTTGTTAGGTGGCATGTATTGACATATTCACGTGTAGCTTGATGTAAAAAATGTGTCACTTTTAAATCCCCACATTTCAAAATGTGTATCCCATGCTATGTGTGTCAGTTCATATTTTGATTGTCAATCTGACTGGCAGGTAAGTAAAATGATAGTTCATATGTTACGTTTCAATCTGACTGGCAGGTAAGTAAAATGATCAATTCATATTGTGCTTTTGAATCCGACGCGCGGCTCAGTAAAATGGTTGAGTGCATCAGATTTCTGCCAACCCAGATCTAGTGCATCTGTAATGGTTGAGTTGATAATCTATAAGGGAGAGGTACCGAAGCAGCCTCAGTGGATGTAGATAGCGCAATAGATGACGCACTAAGGCTTGAATTTGAATAATTTAGTATTAGTTGTGGTACGATGACGTATGCGAACCTACGGAGCAGAAACAGGAGTGTTTGATCAGAGAGACGGACATGGAAGCTGTCATCATGCATAGCCATCAACATCTGCCAGGGACAATTGAGCACCTGTGGGCTTACCCGAATGCAGTGAAATTGGTTCACAACTAATATCCATTATTCAGAAAACAATCTGCATTGGTATCTCTTGATCGCATCTACTTGTTTGTTATGCCTGTGTTCTATTCTTCGTAAACGGTCTTTATACAAGACACCAAGAGTATCAGTTACGCTTTTTTTTGCGACAATCTACAACAATATCTTTGCTTTCTGCCGTCACTTAAGAAACTTCATGAATGTGGTAGATACATTAACGGAATGCAGTGTTGCCAAAAAGACGATACGCGTTGACTGTTTAGCATTGTTGCCAATTGCTCGCGTTTCATTTTGCGACACCTCATGAATGTTTCTTATAGATATGTTCATGCCAAGGTCTCTTTTAACAAATACAAAAATAACATAGCTGGAATCTGTCAAGCATGTTGTATGAAATACTCATAATGATGCTGTATTAACTCTTTTATCTCGGTAGACTAATCTTACCCTGCGGAATGTATTTAAAAATAGCTATAAACATGGAGGTTTTAGTTGCTTGCTGGAAAAAGGGGTTTGCTAAACTGGCTGTGTTATCAGCCAGCCTATTTCATATTTACACAAATATATTTTAAACATATATAAAAGAAAAGAAACACAAATAAAATAAAATAACCTCATAAAATAATTCCAGGTTTACTCAGTATAAATAATAAAACTGTCAAAGGATATCGGACACAGTAACAAAAGCGACAAAAGCTATGTTAATGTAATATTGTTACTAGATAATGTAACTAATAAACGGTAAAACCAACGTAAAAAAATAACAATGAAGAAAGGAAATATGAATTTGTTCTACGTTAGGGACTAAAATGGACCTTTTCAGCCGAAGACGGATGTGTCGGGCCATTAGCGCAAATAAAGCGGCGACACAACGCATTTCCATTCTCTGGTCTGCATCCTGCTGGAGATCTAGTAGTACTGCTACAGAAGAGATCCAGCAGGAGTTTGAGAATGAACGCTGAAGAAGAAGAAGAAGAATGGACCTTTACTAAGAAACGAATACACATATATTTATTTCGTTTTTGCATTTTTTTTTCTTGAAAAATGTTCCCGTTGGACAGTAGAAAAGTCTTTATTCCTTTGCTCATTGTTATTGTTTACTTTGGTTGTACTATTTGTAGTATCTCTTTTACCCGGCGTGTGCTTTCAGCACCCTCTTTTACGGCAATGACACATGGGAAACTTACAGACATCAAAGAGATACAAGTAAATATACGGAGACTGCACATAATTCTTGCAGTTAGATGTTAGAACAAAGAACTAGCACTGGTATATTGGAAAGAACATGTAATGACACAGTATTCCATATGCTCAGTCTGTACAGACAGATGGTTGATACGATTTATGAGGCTGGGAGGAGATGGTAGAATACTAAAGAATCTACATTATGGAGAAGTACAGTATGAGAACGGATCTCAGGATCTCTTCTTCGGTACAACGACGTATACAAACGCGATATGAATTATGCAGACATTGATACGGAATCATGGAAACATGTCATGTATCGTGCTGTATGGAGACGCAAAATCATGAATGGTAAGAAGGCAAAGGAGAAAGTGATAACAAAGTTAAAGGAATGAACGTCTAAGAAGGCAAAAAAAAACAACAACACAAGACTGCACATGCCGGGCTGTGATTTCTTGCACATACTGTGGAAGATTTTTTGTGGCGCAGATTACCCTTGTGAGTCACATTCATCATCGTCGTGGATTGTAGATTATATTACTTGTATCACAGCAATACTACTATTGGTGGGAAATACGGAAATGTGCCTACTGAAATGTAACGGGAATACCAGGGATCAAGATCAGTGGGGCAAATAGTAAACTACATTACACAGATGAACAGAACCTGCAACAATTACATTAATAGATCGAGGTACAAACCAGGATGGGAATATGTACTAGATATAACAACTACAAAAATTGTGATATTCAGAAAATTCGAAGACGATCAGGCGCTAAATACAAAAACACATGAACAGATACTACAAATAGATCATTACCAATATATTGGAATCATGATGGTAGGTATGAAGCAGAAGTTAAAATGAGAATATGAGGTGCTAAAAGTATTTTCAATTACATGAGGCAAAGCGTAAACTTCTAAAGAAACGACAAACTGAAATTAATTATAAAATACTACATCTATTATACGGTAATGTATGCCTTAGAATCAAATATATTTAGCAATTTACAAAGCAGACTTAATTACAATTTCGACGACATTGTCATATTAAGAGAAAAAAAAACAGGACAATGTGAGAATAAACGATAGAAAGTATAATAATATTGCAAGTTTATATCAGTCATTAATACAATGATTTAATAGTCGAGAAAGGCAAAAGCGGTGACTATGTACTGATGTAGAAGCAAACATTATACAATTGCAAGAACGAGAACGAAACAAAACTACCACTACTGGATATAAGAGAAACCATAATGATTAGAAATACGAATTAAGTGTATTCAGACCAAAAGGCTTTAACGTACTATCATACAAGATATATCGATTATCGATGAAATTCCAAGCACTACCGCATGAGGGTCAGATTTTTTTTCATTTTCCTCGATATCACGGGAAAAGAATAATCTTTGCTATTGAAATGTATTGAACAGGAGTTACAGATTCGTTGTTAATATCACGAAGATGCAGTCAATAACGGTTAGAAAGTCTCTGGTCAGTTTATCATATATAGGTGTATGGCATATGGAGAATAAGACGTGGTGACATTTTCTGATTTTTTGTGTATTGTATTAAACACGAATCACTGAAGACATGTCAAAATGTTGAACTCCTTGGATGTGAAAGAGTCACCTTGTATAAATTGTTGCTCTATTTTTTCGCTGCAGTTTTACATGTGAAATGTATACTTTGTTTTATATCGCTGACATGTATACTTCGGTGTATCGTTAGCAGAGTTGATAGGGGCTTTCCATTAATTTGGTGTATTTAAAAAAAAATTCCATTATAATTCCGGCAAGTTTTTTCCATACTTTAATATCATCCCCCCAATTATTGACATTTGTCAACCCCCCCCCCCCACATTGTTAACAAATGTCACAGGTTTTTCAGACCCTACCCAATTGTTGATGTAATTTATAAAAACCTCCAAAGTGAGCTTTCCTCGAAAACCCACTCGTGGACTATGTGGTTAGCACCTCGAATCCCGCATTGTACTGGCGATGTAATTAGATCTATTAGAGAGTTCTAAAAATTCCACAATAGTTAAATAGTACTGTCTTGTACAGTGTACAATTCAACAGTAGTGTCATGTACGGTGTACACTTCAATAGTACTGTCATGTCACGGGTCTGGGATTTGAAATTTGCATTTCTCACCGGCTCTGCGGCAACTTAGAGCAGATGCGTCTGTGACGGCCACGGTTCCTGGTTCGAATCTCACCACAGGCATTTTTGCACTCAGACCGTTCAGAAATAGAAATACGCTTTAATAGTATTGTCCTGTACAGTGTACACTTCAATTGTACTGTCATGTACAGTGTACACTTCAATTGTACTGTCATGTACAGTGTACACTTCAATTGTACTGTCATGTACAGTGTACACTTCAATTGTACTGTCATGTACAGTGTACACTTCAATTGTACTGTCATGTACAGTGTACACTTCAATTGTACTGTCATGTACAGTGTACACTTCAATTGTACTGTCATGTACAGTGTACACTTCAATAGTACTGCCATATGCAGTATACACTTTAATATTACTTTCCCGCCTGTTTAGTGCCGGGGCCCGAAAGGGGAGCAAAGAATAGCAACACTGTTTACCTTCCACGCATGTCGTAAAAGGTGACTACGGAGGTTATGGGATGGAGTTGGCTGCCCCATCCCATATAGGGCCAGAGACCCACATCCATGCTGAAATCGGATGTGTCAGATCGAAAGGCGCAGATATCATAGCAATGCTATAAACCATGACACGACGCATTCCGTTCTACGGACTACATCCTGCTAATCTGCAGGAGTTTGAGAACGAACGCAGAAAAAGAAGAAGAATATCACTGTCCTGTTATGGATACACTTCACATTTTATTGTATTTATTAATTGTATATTGTCTATACATTTACTAAAAGTGGCAATTTGAAAGCCATTTTGAATCAGTTGTTAATGCACTGGCTTCCTAGCCCGATGATCTAGGTTCAATTATTTCTTTCAACCTTAGGAAATAAACGGCTCCTAGATTGACGGGATATGTCAAAAGTTGTACCAGATGTGTGGGGAAAAAACAGCGGACGTATTGACAGCATTATATCTATCTACACAGATATGTATCGACTAATGCGGGGTGAATACATTATTCAGCTATACTTTAGTGATATGATCAAGGTCTGCTACAATACTTTTCTTTATTTGTACTGTTGATAAGTCAGTTCTCTCCGTCCACGTTGTACTAGCGACACGATTGAATGCACTAGTGGGGGCCATATAATTACACAATAATGTGAATTGCAATGTCAGGACATTCTATACAACAGAGTATTCTGACGATATACTTATACGATCCAATATCGAAAAGACACGTTACTTGATCTGGATAAGGTTTTGAGAAGGTACTATCGCAAAGACAGGCTATTTTATATTGATAAGGATTTGAGATAACACTATCACAAAGACATGCAATCTTATCTGTACAAAGAATTTGAGATAACACTATCACAAAGACAGGCTATTTTATATGGATACGGATTTGAGATAACACTATCACAAAGACATGCTGTCTTATCTGGATAAGGATTTGAGAAGTCACTAACTGACGAAGAGATGCAATTAAGTCGTACATGTGTCCTATGATTCAACACCTGTAACTTTTTACTTAAGGGGAATCATAACAGATGTCGTATCTCGCGGAAAAACCAATTAAACTGGTTGCAATTACACGTGAAACAATACCACCGGACACATGTGTCAAGTCATCTTGATTCTTGATTAGAAACTAGCTTCACAGCACGTGGGACATTCCTATAAGTGCTCCGCTCTCCGTTCCAGCAGCCATCTGGAACGGAGACTGTTATGTAGACTCAGGGTCCCGGTCAGGTGTAGATTGCGTAATCTTCGGGGCCTTTCAAAAGATTTACTTTTACTACCCTTCCCTCTAGATTCTCCCATTTCTAACATTCCCTGTATGGGTACTTTCTCAGTCTTATTGAAATTATTTTATAATTTATTACTGCCTTGATCAAGTCTTCTTTATCTCTTCTCAGCATTGTGTCGTCTATAACCGCATTGCCTGCCACTAAGTTTCCTCTGACACCAGCATGATATGGGCAGTATATTTATGTAATTCTCTGGTCAATTGAGGTGTTTAATAAGTTCCACCGTTCTTTTTTCAGCATGTACCTGACTTTGCGTCAAGTCATACAAAGTAACACCTTGCCATACTGCCATATATAACACCAGCAATATCTGGCAGCCAGAACCATGAGTACTTTCAGAAGAGCAATTTGGTTTTAGGAAAAAACAAAGGAACCAAAGAAGCTCTAATTAGTATCCGACTATTGATAGATAAATATAAAGAAGTCCAAAACAGTATTTATGTTTGCTTCATTGACTACAGCAAGGTTTTGACAGAGTCCAACATGAACAATTAATCGAGTGTCTTCAAGAAATAGGCATAGATGGCGAAGACATCACACTAATTAGGAATATATATACATATATATATTGAGAACATGCTGCATCAATAAGGTGTGACAAAAGCTACTCACCATACATAGAAATAAGAAGATGGGTAAGACAAGGATGTATTTTATGGCCCTGTCTATTTAATATCTACACAGAGAATATCTTTAAACATATAGAAGGAATACCAGGACTTAAGATTAGTTGAAAAATAATAAACAAATTGAGATATGCAGATGGCACTGTTCTTTTAGCAGAAAGTCAACATCAACTACAATGACTCTTATATTAAGTCAATAAATATAGTAAAGAATATGGACTGGATATAAACGTCCAAAGAGCAGAAACCATACATAAAACTACATGGAGAGAAACTACAACAAGTAAAACATTATCAATTTCTTGGACACATAGTTACACATGACGGCAGATGTGAAACAGAAGTTAGAAGGAGAATAGGAATGGCTAAAAGTACCTTCAAAGACGAGAGGAACATATTAACATCTAAACAAATTACAAAACAGCTAAATATTAGTTATTAAAAGTAACAGTCAGCCAGTTCCTCTTTTGTCAAGTTTGGCACATAGGGCGGATGTCATAGTTCTCCATGCCTGCCGGTCAGTTGCTAGGGATTGAAGGTCATATGCATTTATGCCTGTTGATTTTAATTCTTTCATAATTGTTCTTCTGAGCATTGTTTCTGTCTGCTGTGTTTTCTTTTCCCGTCTGGTGTCCACATGAAGGCTTGTCGTGGAATTATGTCTTCCTTCATTCTAAGTATGTGGTCGATGTATGTCCAGCGGCTTTTTCTGATGATATTCGTCACATGTTCTTGTTGTGTCTCCTCTCTTCGTATGTCGTTTGATTTGAAGTCTTTCCAATTAGTATTTGTGATCTTTCTGAGGCATCTATTCTCGAAGGCAACTAACTTCTTATCCATTATTGCGGTAGATTTCCAACTTTCACATCCATATATCAATTTTGGAATCATACTTGCATTGAACAGTCGCAGTTTGATGTGTTTACTTCCGATCATCGATCTCCAGATGTTTGAGAGTTTGTTAACGGTTAGGAGGCGAGAGCGATTCGAGTCTTGATTTCTGAGTTGGTATCCTCATCTGTTGTTATCTTTCTTCCCATTAAAATTATATCTATTCTACATTAATGTAGTGCTAAGAAACATAAACAATACACGCATAATTAATTAGAAGACATATTTGATGCCTTTGATATTTGGATATGAAGAATAATAGGGAGAACACCATGGAAAGAGAATAAAACAAAGAGGTTCTAAAAACACTTAATATGAAGATATAATTATTAAAGGAAATAAAGATCAAGCAAATAAAATATTTTGGACACAATTAAAGACATGGCACATTGTTGAAGACCTTGCTTGAGGGTAAAGTCGAGGGGAAGCGAGCAACAGGTAGGCAGAGATATAAGTAGGAGAGTAACATCACAAGATTGGCAGGATACAGTCTAGCATAGCTTACCACCAAAAAAATAGGCAGGGCATGCTGGAGATCTGTTGCAACCACCCCTCGTTGAGGACACCTGATAATGATGACCATTAGTACATATTGATACAGTATATCGCTGAAAAGCAAATACTATGAACATGTAAAAGAAGGTATTCTTTGTTTTTCGTTACCAAGTAATTGTGAGCTATTAGCTCTTCCTTTTTTATGTGCAGTATAGTTGTTTCTCTTAGCTTTCTATCATACCCAGGAGCCTTCAATTATCGGTTAGTGCAATGCCTATTGAGGAAGCCTTCAACTATCAGTTTGCGCAATGCCTATTGAAGGAGCCTTTAACTATCGGTTTGTGCAATGCCTATTGAAGGAGCCTTCAATTATCGGTTAGTGCAATGCCTATTGAGGGAGCCTTCAACTATCAGTTTGTGCAATGCCTATGAAGGAGCCTTCAACTATCGGTTTGTGCAATGCCTATTGAAGGAGCCTTCAACTATCGGTTTGTGCAATGCCTATTGAAGGAGCCTTCAACTATCGGTTTGTGCAATGCCTATTGAAGGAGCCTTCAACTATCGGTTTGTGCAATGCTTATTGAAGGAGCCTTCTACTGAGAGGGGTCTATAATTGTATAAATGGCATGCTACACAGCTTCCATAAGAGTCTGCTGGGACTCATATAACAGCTTGTCATCTACTAAGGTTTTCTTTTTTATGGGTGGTTCATCTAGTGGGCCTTTGGTGAGATCCACAAACGCAACAGCATGCATGTCTTTTGTTTAAAGAGATGACTAAACATCAATGTTTGACATGGAATCCCCTACTACATATGATACACCTATACTCAGAGTTGGACCTCTATTTCTATTTTGTTCCGTCTTTTAATGCATCACATTTTTCTGTGCCTGATTTGATGTTTCTCAGCGATAAGATGACGTTTGCTGGTGTTCGTGCGCCACACTGGGTAACTCTGAGCGGCATACTCCCAGGATATGATATCTATATTGAAGTTAGTACTTATATTAATATATCCTGCTCTGCTACCCTCTTCGTCATGCAACTGAAAACCGCAGTAGATGACATGCCGTTACATTGAAACTCTCTTATGAAAGCTTTGTAGCATGTTATCTATACATTTATAGACCCCCTCTGAGTAGAATGCTCCTTCAATATGCATTGCAATAAGCGAAAAGCTGAAGTCTCCCGGGTATGAAAGAAAGATCAGAAAAAAACCACCCCACTGCACATTGGGAGTAAGTGCTAATCGCTAATAATTTCTGGGATTATCAAACAAACAAACAAACAAACAAACAAACCCTATTCGCCATAATAACAAACACCGTCTGTCACAAGAACTTAAAAACATACTTCACTCTTATTCATGAGTTATGACTACCAACGCGCACGGGACAAGTTCGTAGGTGCCACGACGTCCATCTAAAAAAATGCGTCAAAAGTTTATCGCCTGAGAGTTCCAGTACAACGTATCAATCTCTATGTATATCTATTATTCTTAATTATATGGGTTTTTATATCTTTACAGTTATCTCATGAAGTCTTGAAAGCGACCGTGGCTTACACTTTACACTAATCTCATGAAGTCTTGAGAGCGACCATGGATAACACTTTACATTAATCTCATGAAGTCTTAAGAGCGATCATGGCTCACACTTTACATTAATCTCATGAAGTCTTAAGAGCGATCATGGCTCACACTTTACATTAATCTCATGAAGTCTTAAAAGCGACTATGGCTCACACTTTAAACTAATCTTATGAAGTCTTGAGAGCGACCATGCTCTCACTTTACACAAATCTCATGTAGTCTTGAGAGCGACCATCGCTCTTACTGGTGAAAATCTGAGCGAACGATATCCCGTAAAGCTTTAATTATACCAGATCGATCCATTTGTGTACCTATTGACACCGCGGCCATGCTCGTCAGTGTATCGGCTCGCTCATTATCCTTTTATTCATATTCCCTTATTTGTTGATTGTTACACGCCCTCCCTTCGCACACTCTCTCACGCATACCCCTAAAGTAACAGCTAATACCGGCAAGCCTGTGGGAGATGTATGAGCGCATACAACAGTTCACATATCCACGGCAAGACAAGCATACAAATCAATTTATATATGTAGACAATTCACAAAACCATTATATTTATTCAAGTGCGGAAAACAAAGAAGAACAAAGACTAACGATGAAAGATTAGAAAAACAACACCGACGTACTGAAATACAATCACATTCTTCTTGGAAAAAAAAGAAAAAAAAAGTGCTATCATTGTCCTAAAATAACGGCAATGAAGATAACAATCTGCGTTTTGACACGTAAGCAAACAGTAGCCAAGAATCCAATAATGAGACCATAATAGCTGTTTCTATGTTTATAGTGCCTCCACCAGCGATAGATAAAATATTTCTGCTGTAGACAGAAGCAGATTCTTGAAGATATCATGTGATCGTGTTGCTGTATGCTTGCCATCTATTGTTAACGGAACAATGATAGCTCTAACGATGATATTTGCATTTGTTGGTATGAATATTCCATTCATTATATATGTGGTTGCTATCGATGTTTACGAGTGCAAATGTAGAGTTGGACAGTTAAGAAGATTTAGCAAATATATCATAACAGATCGAAGTCATCAACTGCTGCTGGTAGTGATTGATTAGGCCTTGGTGAGGGAACTTTGTCGTCAAATTCTCGAAGGCTCTTCACGAATAATAATACATAATGTTCTTAAGGTCTCACGTCAACTGGAAAGAACTAACAAGAGTAATCAGTTACGCCCGTAATCTTGTGACTGATTCAAAGCGCGACCGATTTGCGGTAGAAGACCTGTTCTCTGAATTAATTAGGACTTGATTTTCTTGATTATTCCCGTGTTTTCCGTTGGTCAATATTTATATACTTATAATTGCATGCGAAACATAGCCACGGCTGCTCCAAGTATATAAATAGTAACCAATGGAAAGAGTGATAATAATTTTAAAAAAAGTACCGAATGAAGGCCTGTTTACATTTTGCAGTTAGGTCTTATAGTACCGTCACTTTTCACACTAAAACGCAAGAAAAGTGATGAGTGATCAGGTGCTTTGCAAGCTATCCTGAGAGGTCGAATTATCAAGCGTGCAATTTGACGCGGTTCTATATCACCCCGTCACTTGTAGTTGACGCCAGTGGAGAGGAGTTCCTATTCTTTATCTTGAATAAGCTGCTAAAAATGAACAAAAGCCCACAAAACGTGTCGAAAATATCGCCATTGTTATCGTGAAAGTTAAATAATTTTCCGTTCGTTTGTTGTTGTGCACAGAATGGGAGTAAAAAAAAAAACCAGTTACCTGGCTCACATGTTGTACGAGGTGACTACGGAGGTTTCGGAGTAGATTTGGCTGCTTCATTCCATAGAGGGTCAACATTACCCAGAAGAATATGCATCCCTCTCCACCAATAGTTGTCCATATCTTAGATACAACAAACCTTATGAGTTTGAGTATTACATATGTTACTCAACTAGGAACAAGTGCGTCTGCCAGGAAGAATATATGTTGTTAAGTGCTACATGATCACAGTTAAAGGGATTACTTGATCAACATCCGCAGCACGACTGATCTATTAAAAAAAATTTGCTGAATATTGTTTTAATAATACCAACTAGATACATTGTTACTACTTTTCAAGTTCTCCATACAATCTTAATTAGCAACGCTGCTGAAACGCCAGAACATCGACATGATCTACAAAAGAGCGCTATTAAGCGTTCATGCTGACACTGTCTAACCAACGCCAGACCTGGATCTTGACAGAGAAATTAGTACAATAACTCGCCGAGTGCGAAATGAAGTGCCCAAGAAGAGCACTGGGGGTAACAAAAAGAAATAGTATGAACTATGATATTATAAAAAATCTGATGAACAAAATATTGTGAAAAGAATACAAAGACACACAAAAGATCAAATAACTCCATTTTGGAACACATATTCTTTCGACCTTCTGAAAATTACAAAAAATACGAGTATACGTTTTTCAAAGCCTATTCTTCTTTTTCTCGAACCCCAGGAATTGCGAGTGATTAACTCTTACTTCCTATGTGCAGTGGGGGGGGGGGAGGTATTTCTCCGAGATTTATTTCATTCCCAGGAGGCTTCAGTTTTCAGCTTAGTGAAATGTGTATTGAAGGAGTCTTCTGCTCACACGGGATATTTGTCACTAGACGAACACATATCTTGCTTGGGTCACCCATTGTGTTCTTTCCTCCTACGAGGCGCTTTGCAGCCAGCGAGCTGTTTCTCGTGTAGGAAGACCAGTCCATTACCACTTTTTGTGTCCCAAGGTCCCATATCTAATTTCTTCTGTATGAGCCGTGCTGGGTAACGGCGATGGTAAAAATAGACTCATGGTTGATACATCTTTCTAGAGGAGGTGCTGCTTTGCCAAATACGTTAGGGGTTTGGAATTTGACCAGTACATTTCTCACGCACTCGCCTCGTCCGCTAGAGATGACCTTCCAATCCATCGCCATGCGCTTATTTTAAAACTTCATCATGATTATATTGCCTAAAGGAATAGGTAAAATACGAATCTTGGAAGATGGTGCTTCGCAGTGGATCCTTGGGTACTGAAACCAATTCTCTCTGAATGAGCCGTGTAGGGCAACGGCCGACAGTTACGTTGGGTTTGGTTTACAGTGTCGTTAGAGACTTGCCCCTCTCCCCTCCACGTTGTCCGCAGTATCCAGAGTTTGAGTCTCAACACTGCTTCGGTCAGAAATTTGAACAATGCTTTCCCCGATATTTGTTCAATGCTTGTCGTGTGTGTAATGGTGAGCTGTATTCAAAGTTTTTTCTCCATACCCATGAGTGTATGTTCAAGTCGGCTTGTCCAATACTTGAGTCATGACTCCTACTTTTAATGGGATCAATTGTGGTGAAACATGTGGGTTTCTATGTGTTCTCGAACATGAACAACACTTCCGCCAGTCGGCCTCGTACTGGACCATTGTAGCTTCGTTACCACTGAATTGATTCACACATTTCGCTTCCCTCTAGCGTGTGTTACCATTTCCAGATTCGGTGTGTACTTTTAAGAACATCATGTGTTAGGGATATTGACATTGGTCGCCCCTCAAATGTTTCTACTTTCTAAGCTGACCGAGTCGGAATGCCCAGAATACTGTGTGCCGACAGTGATGTTGCATGTAATGGGGCAGAGGTTTCGAAAATATTTACTTTCTCTCTTCAGCTAATTCTTATTCCATCTAAAACATGCACATTCATGGACACGAGCCTAAAAGTGTTAGCCAGGAATACAGTAAAATCAGCTGTTTAATGTTTCTAGGATGCACCACGAGGAGGTACATTTAAGATCTTTGTTATCTGCTAACCCTAGCTCCGCACGAGAAAAATACGAGACCCTTTGCACCTCTTAAAACCTGTTAATATCATATTAAACATCCTTCAATTAGTAATATTTCCGTGCCACTCTCCCATCCTCTCTACAAGGTTCTGTAATGTTCCCAATTTAAATTGATTGTTCGTATTCCCGCCTTTTCTGGTGAGGCGCTTAGTGCAGTGGTTAGAGCACTCGTTTCGCATATGAGTGGTCCTGGGTTCATTCCCCAGTTGAGGCGGAAATGTTTTTCAGATCGCAACGGCTACCAGGTCGTTCCAGCCTCAAATGGGTACAGGATTAATCCGGGAAGTAAAGACTGCCAGGGAGAGAAGATGGCTACTGCCCTCATTTGCAGAGCCTCTGAAATGTGATTTCACTAACATCTCACACCCCTACGGAATTAATGAATGCTATGGGTTACTTTACTTTTTTTTACTTATTCCCGCCCAGGAAATTACAGTGTCAGGAAATCAGGGACTCAGAATCTTTTTCAGGGGTTTCCGCAATCAGAAAATCTAGGAAATGTACCATTTCTAGAGAACCACTGATGGTCCCCCCCCCCCCCAGGGCCAGATAAGTAGAAAACATTATATGGAACGTAACAACAGCTCACAAACACATGCAAATATCACACAATGGCATTGGGTCAAAAGGTGTGATCCCATGAACCGCTGGATCAGCAACCAACCAGTACCACTGATCTAGACTATATGTATATATCTGACGAAACATTCTCAAAAATATTTATTGTGAAATTTTGTTTGTTCTACAAATCTTCAAGAATATTTAATCAAATGTTAGAATATATGCCTGCATGTTTTGTGTACTGGTAACACATAACGTAGAGAATACAAAAACTCTTATCACATAAAATTAGTACTCAGACATGCTCGTTATCTGCAGGTCGGTTCTCTTTGTATAGAAAAACAATCGCAAGATCTGTTGATCGCATTCCTTTCGTACCAGTAGGTGGGCACAGATTAAACAACCTAAACATTGATGACAACTTTGCTCTAAATAGCCGATAGTGAAGAGAAAATACAATGTTTGATTAATAGATCAGAATAGAGAGTTACGGAAATAACATAGACTAAATAAGAAAAAAGTTTGAGATGAGAGTAATCTGTAGGAACAAATCTCTTTCTCCTTATCTTTCTCAGTTCTTCCCTTGCAACATAATCAATACTATTAGAGGCAGCACGGTTGAGTGCGAGAAGGCATATAGGAAAGACTCTTGCAATTTAGAATAGTGATCGGGTATTATATGTTGTTTATTTGTTTGCGTTCATTTTCAACCTTCCACTTGATCTCACTTGTTGCAAAACAATGGTCCCGATAGATTTCCGTAGGACGTAGTCCAGAGAATGGAAAACCGTTGAACCGCCGTTTTAATTTGCGCCAGGGCCCCGGCACATCGGAATACTATATAATATATGAAAGGAAGTCAAGTTACAAAATAATGCAGTAAAGACTAGAAATACTCAAGGTAATTTATACATATTGGATTACGCGGTTGCAACATTTAGGTATTTGATCAATGTTTTACAGTTAATAGTTGAAACCGGTAATTTTTCAACGCGCATGAGCAGAGCAAATGAGAAATTGCCACCGTCATCCTAGAGTGTACAATGAATGAACAGCATGAAGATGGTATCAAAAAGACTTTCTACCAATGATATTGGTAGAGACACGCACACTGTTCTGATTGCAAAAAGTGAGAAAGACCTTCAAGATTTAATTAATGTAGTAGTCACATAAAGTAAATAGAAAGACCTCTTCCTAAATAGCAAAAAAACTGAAGTAATGGTTATTTCAAAGAAACACAATACCACACCTTGCAAGATCAAAGTGAATGATATAGTATTAAAACAGGTCCATCAGTTCAAATATTTAGGTACAATGATTACAGCAGATGGAAGAAGTTCAACAGAAATAAGAAGCAGAATAGGACAAGCAAAAACAACATTCAGAAAAATGAAAAATATACTGTGTAATATGACCTTGTCATTAGAGGTGAGAAAGTGAGTCCTGCAGTGCTATATAACTCTTATACTAACATATGGGTGCGAGTCTTGGACAATAAACAAACTGGAAAGTGGGAAATTAGAGGCACCAGAGATGTGGTTCTATAGAAGAATGCTGAGACTACAATGGACTGCCAGAAAATCTAATGTAGAGGTGTTGAAAGAATCAAATGCGAAACGTACCTTAATCAATAATAACCGACCTTAATCAATAATATAAGAAAAAGACAACAGACACAGAGGGCAACAGCGTGAGAAAATATTAGACAGTTCGACAGCCTGGCACGGCAGGGAAACAACAACGATCTTGATACATAATACTGTGGACAGAGAGCTGTAGAGAGCCATGACCGCCTACGCCAGCCGGAATGGCACCTGATGATGATGACCAATAATATTCATAAGAAGATGGTTGCTGCTTATTCTGAGAACTGTTTGTCGCGTAAAGCGGTGCAACACTGGAAGAAGATGATTGCTGCGCACTCTGAGAACTGTTTGTCACGTAAAGCTGTGCAACACTGGAAGAAGATGGTTGCTGCGCACTCTGAGAACCGTTTGTCACGTAAAGCGGTACTTGATAACACTTGATAAATCTATTTGTACAATAGCGTGCATCACTTGTTGATGAATCGCGATGTCCTTGGCCTGTTTAAATTTCAACAAATGCAACTGAGCATTAGGTAAAACAAAATTGATTCACACTGACAGCAAAATAATGCTAGGTATAATAACAAATGTAAGATGGTATTCGCATGGTTCAGTTCACAGCATAATTCACAACTAATTGAAATGCCATAAAGTTTTCTCAGGATGGATACTTAGACAACTGGCAGGCACCATATTTTTATGTTGCAGTTATTGTCGCACTGATAACTTTGTGGGACAAGTGCTTCAATGTTGGTGGAAATTATGTGGAAATATATAGTAGTAATGTCAGTTTAAATGTTTATAGTTTATAGTTTATAGTTTAATATCATACGTAGTTGTGGATGTTTATTAATGGAACCAGACAGTTGGACAGCTAATGAGATATAGCGAATGAGGTTACGGTGATGATAAATAGAGGTATATACTTATGATAAGAAGGTTTTTTTCAGTCAATTTCTAAGTTTCGTATTGACTCCCCCTCGTATAGCTGTAGACAGCATAGTTCGTAGAACGGGCCGTATGTTAATCTCACAAGTTCATCTTCCTGGAAATTGCTAGTGGTTTGAAGTGTAGACATAACGATTGTTAATAGTGTATTGATAATGCAATCGGATGTATTAATTGTTCCTATAAGTTTCTGATTTGTTGAAGTTCATTGTCCTAATCTAGTTTCTGTTCTAATTTTCAATTAGTGCTGTTATTATATTGGTATTGACTATTTTGTTCGTGTTTCAGGATGTATGTGGAAAGATCTGAAAGGACTAGACAACCACCTGTGGTATACGGGCATCTTCATTGATAACGCAAATGATTAACGACCTGATATGCTCATGAACATGGTGGCCTAACGATGAAAGAGACGTGTCTCGATTCACATGTGTGTCAATCTTCCAATCAATAAATAAACAAAATCAATTAATATAGTTCGATATTAAAAGTGACACGACCAGGTCTGAATAATCACGAGAGAGAGAGAGAGAGAGAGAGAGAAAGAGAGAGAGAGAGAAAGATAGCAGTAAAATTCGATTGATAATAATGTCTTAGAAAGGTCTTATATTTTGACTAGATAGAATTCAAGTCAAACAAGTAAATAAGAGAAGACACCAAACAGTTGCATGTATCTATAACACTAAGATGATGATGAAATAACCTATTTATCTCTGCGCAGGTAGTGCTTGAAAGCCCATAGACTGTCTAACAAAACATAGGTCACATACAGTTGTGTAACAGAGGTGACAAGATAAACAAAAATAGGTAGATGTGGTACCTAAATAAAACATAAAACAATCTAACCACGAGATGTCTGTCTCTCTATCTTGTGGTTAGGTTATTTTATGTTTTATTGTGGTAACACATCTTCCTATTTTTGTTTATCTTGATATTTGCCCTGTGTTACTTCAGCCACCTACTTCCTATTTAGGGTTGTTACACTACACTGGAAGATTTATCCCTTAACGGAGATGACACCTGGACACTTGTAAGGTTGTCTCACAGGTATGGTTGTGTAAGGGAGGTTTATGTAAGGTTGTCTCACAGGTATGGTTGTATAATGGTGGTATCTGGTAGGTTGTCTCACAGGTATGGTTACGCGGGGGAGGTTTATGTAAGGTTGTCTCACAGGTATGGTTACGCGGGGGAGGTTTATGTAAGGTTGTCTCACAAGTATGGTTACGCGGGGGAGGTTTATGTAAGGTTGTCTCACAGGTATGGTTGCGCGGGGGAGGTTTATGTAAGGTTGTCCCACAGACATGTTTGTGCAATGGAGGTTTATAAATGCATGCTTAGTCCCCGAAGGGAGAAATTCCAGTGTGCCAATATACCATGATTACCACGCTTTATCAGGAGCACAGCACAAACGTCTAGGATACAGTATATCATTTTTTTTCAGTAAGAGAATTGTTACCCATCCGCAGTAATGGCACATCTTGATTCGTGATTCTTGATTAGAAACTGGCCTCACATTACATGGGACATTCCAATAAGTTCTCCGCCCTCTGTTCCAGCATCCATTCTATTCGATGGTGTTTCGAATCTAATGCCGCCGAAACAGACGTCGACATCAGGGCACAACTCTGGCCCTTGCGACAGGTTTATTTGTCGTTCCACTCACCCACGCGGGACCCGTAACTATTTCAAGCACAACATCGGCCTGACGGAGCAACATGGTAAATGTTACCAAATGTTACGACTACGGTAATGGTTATTACGACTATGGCACGTCTAGCATTCCTCGTCACCTTTGGAGTCTGTCACATCCGCATTAATGTCACATCTAGCATTGTCACATTTAATATTTCACTAAGATCTCCTTGGTTTATGCCAAAAAAGGACAAAGGTGCAGCGAGCGACGCGTGCATCTCTTCGTCTCCCAAGGGGATTATTTGAAAGAAGATATAAGAAATTACAACAAAATGTAACAGTGATGATATTTTTCACATGTGATAGGTTGTAAAACTATACTAGGGCACAACTAAAAGTCCAGGCACCCTGAACTGTGTACCCTAAATAGAACTCCAAGTATCCGGAACATTGCACCACGAACTAGAAGTCCAGGTACCTCGCATTTTGTACTGAAACTAAAAGTATAGGCACTCCGATTTTTGTACCTGAACTAGAACTACAAGTATCGCGAACTAGAAGTCTAGGCACTCCGAACTTTGTACCCGAAATAGAACTCCAAGTATCGCGAACTAGAAGTCTAGGCACTCCGAACTTTGTACCCGAAATAGAACTCCAAGTATCGCGAACTAGAAGTCTAGGCACTCCGAACTTTGTACCCGAAATAGAACTCCAAGTATCGCAAACTAGAAGTCTAGGCACCCCGAACTTTGTACCTCAAACTAAAAGTCCAGGTTTAGACGTATACTTGGGATTAATGTAATTGGATTGCCGTTGTGAGGAATATGATAAAAAAAACAAAAATTAAAAAAATTTAATGGAAGAAAAACTCTTTCGTAAAACAACAATCAATGATTAAATAACAATGGGTCTCAAACAAGATGAAAGAACTACACAAATCAGCATCAAATCGTTCAAATTGAAGAATATTGGTTTCTGATACATACTGCACAGAAAGAACAACTGAATATATATTGATTGATTAATAGATTGATATATACATAAATATATATATATATATATATATATATATATATATATATATAATGTACTTTACTGACATAAAATACATTACCCCTGGATAAACACCCAACCCCAGCAAAACATACGGGCCAATACATTTCAAAAAAGAGATTTGTGACTAGCCATAACTATGGACAGAGTTATAACGATTTCAATAACAAATAATTAATGATTAATCAATAACGTTCTTCCCTGTTGGAAAACTATCTTATTATTTTAATCACAAACATATGCTCTTCGTTTGTTTTCTATTTTCTCTGTTCCGACTCCGACTTGATTTACATATGAGACTGTTTACATCAACAACCGAGTTATCGCTGCCGCATAACTTCATTTCACAGCCTCAGAGATATGGCTGGCATAAGTCTGTTGATCTTACCGACAAGATTTCAATCAACCTTGCATAATGAGAGACGTGAACCTCCACTGGAATTTAGCTAGTATTTGAGCTAATGTCATTTCTCAATAAGTAATTTTGAATGAAAATAATTTAAGCTTTCTTCATTTGGTATAAAAAAAACACTATTTGTCTGTGTTACCACAACCACCTATATTTCTATCTAATTGAGTTATCCTACGCGATGGTGTTTTATCTCAATTAAAACGAAATTACACGTGAGATTAAGTCATTCATTATAAATAATAGTTATATTTCAGCAGAGGTCATTCTTTATAAGCAATACTTTATTTTTAGCATAGGTCATTTAGTGTAATTATTGTAATATTTTTCACATGTAATATAAGTAACATTTGATTGTGAGTACACGTCATTTGTCATTATAACGTTTCACTAGCTTTTCTCTCAAACAAATGTAATTTTCTAAGTAATCGTCTAATGTATTAATGTAATTTGTTTTTGCATACGACGCTATTCTTGGTTAGAATAAACAAATTTATACTTTATATTTGTGAATCATGTCCAGTTTTTGTTAACCAATTAAATAATCTTTATCTTTGTCGGCATTATAATTATTGTGTTTCCAGAAAACAAGGTTTTACTACTTCAGACATTGCACTAGATACAACCTTAAACCCCGTCTTTCTTGTGTTCCAGAGTACATAATTGTTCTATTTCACGTTTAATAATGACAAATATATGATAAATAAATATCATGTGTTAATGGCATCAAATAATTGTCTGTAAACACCGAATTTGTGTACGTGAGATTGTCTTGACAAGTGGACTTTTTAATCTATAGTTAGTTAGTCGTCGCATCATCACTGAAAACTGGACACGTCCATAGTTGCTCAGATATCTCCATGAGTGTATCCGCCAATACACTTCTCTGACAGTGCCGGTCTTCTGCTGGTTGACCATCATTCTTCTGCGCCCTCTAAAGTGTTCACTTTTAGCAACACCGCATTTCAAACCCTGATTTTTAATCCTGGACATTGAATAGGAAGCATCATCCACTCTAGTCTCACTCTCGTGTTCTATATCTCTTATGGATTTCAAAACGTCAGCTCGAACTATGCCACAATCGTGCATGGCGCCAGTTTATCTGCTCTTTCATTGCCTCGAACACCCACATGTCGCAGCACAAAACTAAATATCGTGCCGGGAGACGTTTTTAATCTACATCGCAAATAAGCGAAAATTTAAACTAATAAATACATTTAAAAAAAGCATAATTCATAGGGTCTACACCATTTTCAATTCACACACACAATTTTAATTAAATGTGTTATATATTTACTTAGATATATTAATTTAAAGTTGGGCAATGCTGATGAAACGTGCTATATTAATTAGTAATATCTATATTTCAGTTCTCATCATATTGTATTATTGTTTATATGTTATCGCTGGTGATTCGCCATTAGTAATATTTATATGTAAACATACTCCCTTCTGTCAAAGTGATATTTACATTTTACCATATGCCATTAGTATTATGTAATGTTTTTTCAGTATAGTTCCGCTTGTTTACGCTATCTTGTATCTCGCTATTAGCGTACACTGTCTGCTATTAATAGTACTTCCAATCTGTTTTTGTATAACCCTGGCGACTATATTAATGTGTGGCTCAGAAAAATGGAAAATAAACAATTAGAAGACATAATTAATGCCGTTGAGATTATGGATATATAGAAGAATAGGGAGAACATCATGAAAGCGAAGAAACGAACACATAGATACTACACCACTTCATATGGAAAAAAAACTAATAAAGGAAATAAAGATCATGCAAATAAAATATTTTGGACACATTAAAAGGCATGACACGTTGTGGAAGACTTACTTGAGGGTAAAGTCGAAGGGAGCCAGTAAGAGGTAGGCAGAGATACAAGTGGGAGAGCAACATCACAAGATGAACAGCTTACAGTTTGGCAGAGTGCATCACCACAACAAGAGACAGGAGACAGTACTTGATGATGATGATGGCGACTATATTTCAAAATCTGTCTACTATATTTCAAAACAGTTTTCACACTTTAATTACTGCGTGTTTTCATGTTAAGAAGTTCAGGGAGTACATGAAATATAGCCGTGACGTGTACAGATATAATTTGTTTTGAACCTCCGAAAAACAAAATCATTTTTTCCAACCGCGGATTGAACTCGGGACTTCAGGGCTCTGAGGCCGGAGTTCTAACAGTACGGCCACGCGTTCCACCACACTATTATCACAATAATTTGGTCAAATTACTGCTGAATAATATTTTACACATGACTTCCTATTGACCAACTGGTGAAAATACATTTCATTGACCGCTACACACATATCGCTATTATTAGCACTGGGTACACTATTTTTTATAGTGTTTACAAAAAACCGATTTAATAGCACACCTAGATAAACATTGTCTATATAGTGTTTATATGTAGCGCGTTGTTAGCACGACTGAATGTTACTGTTCTAAATATTTTGTACATATTAGTACAACTGCACACAATAATTTTAAACAGGGTTGCCAAATAGGTAACCATTAGAAAAAAATAATAAACTTCTTTATTAGAAATATTTCCATAGAGATCGCTATTAACACAACTGAATACAATATTAACTTACCTGTTTCCTTATAACTCGCTATTGATACAACTGAATACTGCATTAACGTACATGCTTCTATATAGCTCGCTATTAGCACAAATTAATACAATAATAACATGTTTCTATATAGCTGGTTAATGGCAGAAAATAATACGATATTAACTTAACTGTTTCTATATAGCTTGCTACTGTTTCTATTAGCACAACTGAATACAATATTAACGCATCTTTTTCTATATTACTAGCTATTAGCAAAGCTTAATATAAAATTATTTTAACTGTTTCTATATAGCTTACTATTATCACAACTGAATACAATATTAATTTAACTATTTCTATATAACTTGCTATTAGAACAACTGAATACACTATTAACGCAACTGTTTCCATATTCCTAGCTATTAGCACAACTGAATACAATATTAACGCAATTGTTTCCCTATTACTCGCTATTAACACAACTTAATACATTATTAATTTAACTGTTTCTATATAGCTTGCTATTAGCACACCTAGATACATTATTTCTTAAATGTTTTCACATAACTTGATATTAACACAACTGAATACACCACTTCTAACTATCATCTACACACAGTACACAGCGAGTACATCGGACTACAATACTATTTTCAGTTTGAATATCAGCAACTTGCTGTTGCGCATTTCCGTGTCTGTTTTCTCAACGAATCTCATTTTCACCCCATATGTTACAATTACATGTATTCGGAATCAGGATGGCGCAGTATTAAGCAGTGCACTGGCTATCACATTACTCCATCTTACTATGCCAAATTTATGTGCAACCACATATGGATCCGTACTAGCTATATATCTCTGTAGTTCATGGTTCGATGCCCCGATTGATAGATATTTTTTGCAACGATATAAAGATCAACGGTTGATCTAATGACATAAATAACAACAATAAGATATCAAAGTAATGGATTGTGGCAGGGCTTAAGTCACTCATCTTGAAGGCTACCATTAATACTATCTTTTTTTAATGGCCAAAGTGCGTCTACTGTGTGTTGCAAATCATTGGAGAGCATGAATCATCCAAAGTTTAGCCAATTTCTGTGGCCAGTTTACAGGGCTATTCCTGAGAAGATCTTGGATTATTACTTGTAGATATCATAAGCAATTAGAAAATATTGGATCCCTTCCCAATATATATATATCGCCGGCTCTGTGGCCAAGTGGTACAGGCAATTGTGCATCCGGGCTTGCAGAAAGCAATGGCAAACTACTGAATGTATTTATATTGCCTAGAAAATCACCACAGTTAAAATGCTGGGTTGATAGCCACGACTTGAATAGGGTATGCTACAAATTTTATATATTTATTTCCGTAACTCTATCCTTTTGGTGTTATGTCCATGCTCTTCGAAAGCAGTACGTAGACGGACCATATGTGGCTCCTTTATAGTTTGGCTTTATATAGCAACGGAAACATACCCGAACACTTAATGCAATCAATATTTATATCCCTACCAAACGCACCAGAGACAAACTGAATGTGAAGAACACCAAATAGTCAGTCTCATGAGCCAAATAACACAATACTTCTCAGAATAATCATGAAGAGAGAGAGTGAGAAACAAAATAAAAACATAATAAGTCCAGACCAATGTGGCTATGTAGAATGCAAAGGTACCATCAATGCTATATATATTTTGAAAAGACTAATAGAGAGGTCTATAGAAGTAAAAACATATATGTATCTCTGTTTTATAGACTACATAAAAAGTATTTTATAAAGTTAAATATAGTAAAGTTATACGAATGCTAGATAATTTAAACATCGATAGAAACGATTTAATAATAATCAAGCACACGTACTGGCAACAAACAACAGAAATAAGAGTAGAAAATCAATTTGGTCCCTTTCAACAAATAAAAGAAGGAGTTAGACAGGGTTGTGTAACTTCACCTGACCTGTTCTAATTATTCATTGCAAACATAATACGTGTAATAGATAATATTTCCCAGAATATCATTGGGGGGACATAACATAAATAATGTGAGATATGCGGAAGACACAGTTCTGATTGATAAAAGTGAAGAAGACCTTCAAGGATTAATTAATGTACTAGTCACAGAAAGTAAAGAGATAGGCCTCTTCCTAGATATCAAGAAAACAGAAGTAGTGGCTATTTCAAAGAAACAAAATACCACAAAGTGCAAGATGAAAGTGAATGATATAGTGTTAAAACAGGTCCACAAATTCAAAAATTTATGAACAACGATTAGAGTAGATGGAAGAAGTTCAACAGAAATCAGAAACAGAATAAGGCAGGAAAAACTACATTCAGAAAAATGAACAATATATTGTGTAATATGACCTTGTCATAAAAGGTGAGGAAGATAGTTATGCAGTGATATATAACTCCTATACCAACATATAGATGCGAGTCTTTGACAATAAACAAACTGGAAAGTGGGAAATTAGAACAATAGAGATGTGGTTCTATCGAAGAATGCTGAGAATACCATGGACTGCTAGAAAAACTAATGTGGAGGTGTTGAAAGAGTCAAATGTGAAACGGACCTTAATCAATAATATAAGAAAAAGACAATTTTAATTTTTTGACCACTTTATGTCTGAGGTTTTGAGAACATAGTCAAAACAGGCAAGATTGAAGGCAACATAGAAAGAGGGTGACAACGTAAGAAAATATTATACAGTTTAGCAACCTGGCGCGGCAAGAAAACAATAACGATCTTGATACATCATACTGGAGATAAAGTTGTGGAGAGCCATGATGGCCTACGCCAGTCGAATGGTACCTGATGATGATGATAGTTTGATAGTTCCCTGCCGTATTGTCCTCTTTCTCTGTTGCCTTCAATCTTGCCCGTGTTACTACGTTATCCAAATCTCATTGGCTCATTTGCCAACATGTGACGCTGACAGAAAATCTTAAACGTTCTCCTCTGCTCCGGTAAAGTTGATCAATGATGTGATTGGTTAACCTTTTACCCCTTTAACCTGGTAAAAGAATAAGAGGCAGACTAAGACTGCGATGGACACATGATGAAATCGAAGACCTTCTGAACATGACACTGGAAGAAGCTGGACAGCTGGTGCAGAACGGAGAATATTACAGTGTGGCAGAGAGGACAAAATTCTATAAAGGACACTTCAGATATATTCTGAGTATTCTTCTGTATTATTCTGTTTCAAATACTGTAACTTTGTTTCTCACTTATTTATGGTTGTCCAAGATTTACATCAAAATGTTACAACTGGGAATATGGCTGGCTCTAAGGAATGTTAGGTTTGTTTATTTTGTTGCAGACTAGACATTAGTTTTTCATTTGCTTCAGTTTATTTAATGCAACCGACAACCTCCGAGATTTTCAATGTTAATACTACAGAAATAATGAATATGCAAATGAAAGATATCTAAAGTTAAATACAACGGCGGATCCGACGTGGGGCATTTCCTACTACAATACACAATACAACCAGGTCTGAGTTCTGGCAAACATATACAAGAGCCTTATATAAGTTCGTTTCCACGCCACTGAGTAATATAGAGAATACCGCGTCAATCCCGTATGTTTCAATATCAGATGTGTGTTATGAGCAAGTAGTTACCGCATGGTGACATCTGCCTTCCATTGTAGACCTCGATCTACGCTCGTACTCTAATGAATGCAAGGTAATGTACCGTATGTTCTTTTGTTATGAACCATTCCTCATGGTTAGGTATACCGTTAATTGTGTTGACTTGATCAATCGTACGCTTCATGACGTATGTGACCAAAATATAAGAAAACAACAATGGACAAAGGGTTAACTTCAATTTTACTTTGAACAAATACACAAATCAACGTTTCGACCAAAATGGTCTAAGATTAAGGTGCAACCAACAAAGAATAGAAAAAAAAAACTAGGAGACTTCATAGAATTATATAAATAGAAATTTCCATATATAAAAATACACAAGTCGCAAAAGAAAAAAAAAATAAAATGGGTATATGTTAAGCTACATATAAAAAATGTATCGTATAAAGAAAATGGAAATTATCTACAAATATATGTTATAGATGTAAACATTTATAAGTATTACACATATTTATAATTACAACTATAAATAATAACAACAGTGTTAGAATACTCTTAACTGAATGTCTTTTTATAGTATAAACATTATATTGCATTGTCATTA
Source organism: Meghimatium bilineatum (assembly GCA_034231615.1). Taxonomy (NCBI): domain Eukaryota; kingdom Metazoa; phylum Mollusca; class Gastropoda; order Stylommatophora; family Philomycidae; genus Meghimatium; species Meghimatium bilineatum. The sequence continues at coordinate 64,512,633 of CM067321.1, read as the reverse complement.
AGAAGTAAACGGAAGCGACGTAGGCAACATAAATTTATAAGTATCAGAGGAAATATGGATAGAACACATTACTATATGGAAGAGTACAAAAGATATTCTAAGAATGAGTGAATGTATTTATCGCAGCATGTTTTAAGGTATCCATGGTGTGAATCATGAATGAAGCGGCTCTCATTCGCATAGCGGTTTCTTTTGTAAATTATGCAGGAACCAATAAATGTGAAATATTTAGAGCCTCAGTGTTACAAGGATTGTTAAAACGAGTGGCCACACAAATTATATTATCTCGACGGATATCATTAAACAAAACAGCGCCTATTATTTTATCACGACGGATATCATTCAACAATACATCGCCTATTATTTTATCACGACGGATATCATTAAACAAAACAGCGCCTATTATTTTATCACGACGGATATCATTCAACAATACATCGCCTATTATTTTATCACGACGGATATCATACAACAATACAGCTCCTATTATTTTATCACGACGGATATCATTCAACAATACAGCTCCTATTATTTTATCACGACGGATATCATTCAACAATACAGCTCCTATTATTTTATCACGACGGATATCATTCAACAATACATCGCCTATTATTTTATCACGACGGATATCATTCAACTATACATCGCCTATTATTTTATCACGACGGATATCATTCAACAATACAGCTCCTATTATTTTATCACGACGGATATCATTCAACAATACATCGCCTGTTATTTTATCACTACGGATATCATTCAACAATACAGCTCCTATTATTTTATCACGACGGATATCATACAACAATACAGCTCCTATTATTTTATCACGACGGGTATCATACAACAATACAGCTCCTATTATTTTATCACGACGGGTATCATACAACAGTGTATTTTCTATTATTCCTATTGCTAGTACCAATTATTCTACTTTCCTTGCATACTTCATTTTATTAACATGCTACTTAACATACGTTCTTTGTATTCCTGTTGCTACATCTTGTTTGCATACATTAAAACCTCTTAAGTGGAGCCTCTATTACGGATATATTTATCTTCAGCTTAAATCCTTTTTAGTAGGTGATTTGTAGTTTGAAACATGGTAAATACTTGCCTAGATTAAGCGAAACATCATAACATGAAACAGAAACGAAATAAAGATATTTAAACTGAAATCTTAAATGTTCGAAATCCATGTCCAATGTAATCATGAAGAGAAAAATCTATATCGGGAAACCTGCGTAATCTTTATACAATTACATTAGATAATTCCATCTGAATTTGTAGCAAAATAAGAGGACATCTGTTTAAAACATCTGTCTGCAACAGAAACCACGTAGAAAAAGAAAGTAATGTTTAGATAGGAATGTCATAAAATAAATATAACTAAACGGAAAATACACGCGTGTTCTGACCGGAAGATGCCAAAGTGGATACAATAATAGAATATCTAGCACTGGGATCTGTCAAGAATACTGCAGGGGAAGCAGAGAGGTTTGAGGGTGAAATGAACGCTCCCATTCCTTAGGTAAAAGTGTCAAAGTCACGCTGAAATTGTATTTGTCAGGCAGAAAAACGGAGATATCGCAGAACAACTGTAAACCATACCATAGTGCATTCAATTATTAGTACTACATCCTGATAAGCTGTAAAATAATGAGACCACAGAGGAAGAATGTAAAATTTAACGTTAATAATTAGACCACAGAGGAAGAATGTAAAAGTTAACGTTAATAATGAGACCACAGAGGAAGAACGTAAAAGTTAACGTTAATAATGAGACCACAGAGGAAGAATGTAAAAGTTAACGTTAATAATGAGACCACAGAGGAAGAATGTAAAAGTTAACGTTAATACTGAGACCACAGAGGAAGAATGTAAAAGTTAACGTTAATAATGAGACCACAGAGGAAGAATGTAAAAGTTAACGTTAATAATGAGACCACAGAGGAAGAATGTAAAAGTTAACGTTAATAATGAGACCACAGAGGAAGAATGTAAAAGTTAACGTTAATAATGAGACCACAGAGCAAGAATGTAAAAGTTAACGTTAATAATGAGACCACAGAGGAAGAATGTAAAAGTTAACGTTAATAATGAGACCACAGAGGAAGAATGTAAAAGTTAACGTTACGTAGTTCCTTTCATCTCATACGTATTAGTATACAAGAAAGCTGTTATGTGCTAACTCATAAAAAAACCATTGAAAAAGGGATACAACAAGCACAGAAAACAATGAGCAACCACTACTCAACATCGTTATTGTATTATCACGTATCTGTGTCGATCATGAAGTATTCGTGTTTTGAAACATGTGACTCTTGTTAAAACGACTTTGTTTCGTAGTTTCATCTCCATTATAATAATGGATGGCAGAGCCATAATCGTAATTTCGATCGGATCGTTGTAATGCATCACTTTCTGACTGCCCCACAACTCCGCAACATTGACTTTTGCAGCAAGATTCTGCCTAATGCAATAATAGGAGAACGGAAGGTGTGCCCAGGAATCATAATGTGGGTGAGCAGTTAAACAGGAAATCGGATTTGGGACAGGAGAAGATATGGGTGGGAAAACAGTTACAGATCGATATGTCTGATCAGTTTTGGGACACTTGGAAGGGGTGGAGTGTATATCAGTGATTCAAGAATAACGTTGAAGTTTTAAGAGGATATAATATCAAAGATTAGATTAACGCGGTGTTTACCTTCAGACTGGCAGAGGTGGATTAACTAGTATTGAAAGATAAAGAAATATCAAACGTAGGATGAAATTAGAAAAATGTTTCTATTTACCAAGGACGCATACATGGAGCGCCGTGATAAAATGTAAACAGGTAAAGATAATGATTTATTAACCAGCTGTATGGTACAAGGTATACAATAAGTGTTTAATTTTCAGTGGTTGACCAGTATCTGCATGACTAGCGTTTTCTACAGCACTTGCTCAGTAGCGTGGCGCCATTCTTCGACATTCCCAGAGAATGAGTCCTGGTACCATACTCCCTGTTTAATTGTGAAAATTATAGGGTTAATTTTTATATCAGGTCACGAATATCGACTTAATTAGAACCCGAATTAGCGAGTCAGTGGGAGAATGACTTTATATTACCGCCGCTAGTCTGAACGACGTAGGGCAGAATAATTACTCACAGACGTGTGCATGTGTCACACAATGACATCGGGTTAATGAGCATGTGTCAATGATGCGTTTGACCAGCAACCAACCAACCGACCAACATTCTAAATAAAGGGGCAATACGTTTCACATTCTGATGAAAACGCTATAGAAAAACACATTGCATAAACATGTATTAATTTGGAGAAGTGATACTACACTGATAGTAATTACATCGGTGTTTCAGACACTACATTGAAGCACATAGAAATGTATAGCAATCAAAGATAATTGATGTACGTTCAACAGCTCTTTCATGGGTCAGGTACACAGAGTGCAATTGATTCAAGAAAAACAACGCAGCATATCCGTGCCTGACTCCAACTGGAGAACAAGGTAAAACAAGAAAGTAAACTTTACAGAGCTTTCCATTAATTATAGTGAGATTGGTAGGGTATCCTATTCAGGACGCAGCCATTAATCCAGCATTTTATGGCTGCAGGGATTTTCTAGGCAATATAAATACGTGCAGAAGTTCGCCAATGCTTTCTGAAAGGTCCTGATACTCAAATGCCCGTCGCGGAGATCGAAATGGGTACCATGGCAGTCATAGACGCGCTCTGTGCCACTTCGATATAGAGCCGGTCTATTATAGTAAATATGTAAATATGTGTTTCAAATGTCTTCCACTACTAACGAAACGGTGCTTGACAATAACCATAATAAAATCAATATGGACGAAAATGCTTGATGTTTTGATGCATGGGAAAATGCTTGATGTTTTGATGCATGGGAAAATGCTTGATGTTTTGATGCATTGGAAAATGCTTGATGTTTTGATGCATGGGAAAATGCTTGATGTTTTGATCAATGGAAGAATGACGAATCCCGCAGCAAATACTGTTTCAAGAACTTTCGGAAGCGAAATGTTTTAGAGGCAGACCAGCTCTTCAAAGACGTAGGCAAAGTCGCAATAATTAAATTTCCACTGACAATAGTTTTTACAATCAGAGAAACAAAGTTACCACTAGTAAGAAGTTATATTTTTCAGTGTTATTAAAAACAAAAATGTGAACATGAACACCAAAACTACACTATATAAAACGATCATCATACCATCACTTTGCTACCAATGTCAAACGTGGACATTAACAATAGAATCCAAAAGAAAACTTGTTATAACAGATATGACTTGTCTATTTATAATCCTCAAAGTAAAAATACGAGACAGAATCAGAAACAAAAACATCAGAAGTCTAACAAACACAATGTTTGAAAAATAAAGATTTAAGAAGTTCTATCCTGGATTACATCAGAAAAAAAACAACAGATTAAGTGGTTTTCACATGTTTCCAGACTACAATCAGACAGTGCCCCTCAAAAAAGTATTACTATACAGACACGATGGATACAAAGTCGGGGGGGGGGGGTGGCTTTGAAAGATATGGACAATAAAACTAAAAGAGTCAACAAAAACAAACATATATGAAGGGCAAAAAAAAACCATATCCAGAGAACTCTCATACCCCTGACGATGAAAGGCATAAAGGGATATAATGCGAAAAGTAAGAAGAAAGAAAGAAATATTTCCAGTGGCAACATATGGTTGTGAGACATGGACAATGACACCTGCAATGAAAATGAAAATGGTTTTCGAAATGGAAATGTTATAGAAAAATCCTAATAATATATTTGACAGAAAGATTAACCAACGCAGACGTTCGCAAAGATCTGAACATATAAAAAGAATGGCTCCTCAAAACTATCAAAACACACACTAACATAATTCGGACATGCAATAGTTTAGAAAGATATAACGGCTTAAAAAGATTAATCATGGAGAGAAAGTTTCAAGAAAGAGAACAAAAGGTAGATCATGACTACAATTGACACATGCTATCGAAGCCCTACTGAACATAACACTGGAAGAAGCTGGGTAGTTGCAATTAACCGAGAGGCTTACAGTATGGCAATGAGGACAACGTTCTGTAAAAGACACGTCACATGGATGGATAGATGGAAAATATAAGCAGATAACTGTGGTGTTTGGTGATCGACACAGCACAAAGGTTCAAAAGTTTTTGAAAAAGAAATTCAGGGACACACTATAACACAAACGGTACATGCGTAAAGCAAAGGCCAATGCAACATAGCAGTGACTGATTCTTTATACATTTAACACTATCTAAACACACCAGTTATGTGTCCGGCTCTGCGTCTGCGTTGTACAAAGCGCTTCTGTGACAGCCAATGTACAGGGTTCGAATCCGCCGCAGGAAATTGTGCATCTGGACTGCTCAGAAAACAATGACAACCCACTGGTCGTATTTTTATTATCTAGAAAATCACAGCAGCCACATACAATTTGGGTTGAGGACTACATCCTGAATTTACTACCAATGTATACGCACACGGACGTGCTAAATAACCGTCTAAAGATGAACAAGATGAACATAATATTTGCTCGTGAAGTTTTGTCACATTAAGAGAACTGTGGATTGTTCGTGAAGTTTTGTCACATTAAGAGAACTGTGGATTGTTCGTGAAGTTTTGTCACATTAAGAGAACTTTGGATTGTTCGTGAAGTTTTTTCACATTAAGAGAACTGTGGATTGTTCGTGAAGTTTTGTCACATTAAGAGAACTTTGGATTGTTCGTGAATTTTTGTCACATTTAAGAGAACTGTGGATTGTTCGTGAAGTTTTGTCACATTAAGAGAACTGTGGATTGTTCGTGAAGTTTTGTCACATTAAGAGAACTGTGGATTGTTCGTGAAGTTTTGTAACATTAAGAGAACTGTGGATTGTTCGTGAAGTTTTGTCACATTAAGAGAACTGTGGATTGTTCGTGAAGTTTTGTCACATTAAGAGAACTTTGGATTGTTCGTGAAGGTTTTTCTTCGTGTTCCGAATTTGTGGTCACGACATGTTTAAAAGATAATTTATGTAGACTAAGGAACTGAAAATCAATAGGGCACACTCAGAAATAAACATGGTCTCAGAACATCCGATTTTTCCACAGTGTCTCTCCAGGCAAGTACATAAGAGACAAAATATAGCTTCTAATAGAGTGCTTCAGATGAAAACCTAAAATGCTTGCTGTAAAAAAAGTAAAGTAACCCATAGCATTTATTAATGCGGTAGGGGTGTGAGATGTTAGTGATCTCACATTTCACAGGCTCTGCAAATGAGGACGGTAGCCATCTCCTCTCCCTCGCAGTCTTTACTTCCCGGATTAATCCGGTACCCATTTAAGGCTGGGTCGACCTGGGAGCCGTTGCGATCTGAAAAACATTTCCGCCTCAACTGGGGAATGAACCCAGGACCACTCATATGCGAAGCTATGTGCGCTAACCACTGCGCTAACGCGGCTCCCAATGCTAAATTACAACAAACATGGTGCTGTCTTGTAACTGTCAATCCAGAAAGAAACATGATAACATAAGTTTTAAATTCGGGAAACATTGTGCTTCAGATGAAAACCTTAACTGAAAACTTAGGGGATCTCCTTAGCGTAGTGGGTAAGCTGTTCACCTTGTGTTCAAGTGGTCATGCGTTGGAATCTGGATTTTTTCGAAGATAACTGTGGATTATCCCTTGGAGTTACGGAGTTACGTGCTATGAGTGGTGCTCTCGGCAGGCGGCGTGTCGCTTCGTTAAGAGTGATGGAGAACATATGGGAAACCGAGTACAGTGAAGTCAATCCTCTACATATTGTGAATCCCTTTGAACCTTAAATGCATGCGTAAATAAAAGCAAACATGGTGTTGTCGTGTAACTGTCATTGCAGAAAGAAGCATGACAACATAACCTTGAGATTCAAGGTTGTATGAAAACATAACCTTGAGATACAACGTTGCATGACAATATAACTTTGAGATTCAAGGTTGCATGATAATATAACCTTGAGATTCAAGGTTGTGAGGTATCCTTTTGATTTCATCTTAACGCTAAAATAAGTGAGATTTAAGGATATGTGGTATTTATTTGATTTTCTCTTAAGATAATCTAACATGGGTACTATCCCTGGGATCTCGCAGTAAACATGGACTTGATCATTGCTAGGGGGTGATGTTATTTAATCCCTAAAAGGGACCTAACCCTTTAAAATGCTTAACACTAAACTTTATATCCTTTTAAATGGTAAAATCACTTATAGTGTATATATTGACACCTATCATCCCTAAAAATGGTCAAGTTTATGATAACGGGGACTTTGCCAAGATAACGGAACAAACCGTAACATTATATTCAAGTAATGTATTTCTTCTTAACAATAAACTAACACGAGATACAAGAAAGTATGGTGTCCAATTCATTTGCTGCTAACAATGGTTGATTGGTTGTTGATCCAATTGCTCATCCAGCGGTCCATGGACTCATACTCGTTGACCCAAAATGGCATTATAGTGCTGGGAAGTCTGGATTTTCAACCAATCCCAGGTCAGATCCAGAAAATAACTATCGCACTACCAGGAAGGTATTTTTCTACTTATACACTATTCCGAACCACTGCAGTCAAGACAGGGTTCACTGTGCTTATTTTCCGCCATCAATTGCCTACTGGGTATGCCAAACGTATCTATGGCTCCTGGCATGCAACCACATTTTCAAGAGAAAAGACTTGTCATATCCTAAGCCACTGCATCTTTGTGATGGGCCTCAGTCATAAGAAAACAGTGCACTCAGTTTCCATCTCCCCACTGCTGCACAGTACATCTCTAACTACCTCCCGATGCTGCACAGTACATCCCTAATTCCCTCCGAATGCTGCGCAGTACACATCTCTGGCTCTCTCCCAACACGGAGAATGAATGCTTATATACAAAGAACAGAAACATTTACAGAAACTAAACAAAAACACAATATGCAAAATCAAATAAAAAGCACATTTCTATGGATGTTTCATGTTTCAAAGCTTACACAAGATAGCCTCAATATAACGGCCTGTCATCTAATATGTTTTTTCTGTGGCATGTGTGATTTGTCTAGTTAGCCATTGGTGGGACGTGCAATGCGGTCTACTAACGATAAACTAACATCAAACTCAAGGTAATATGGCGTCCATTTGATTTCCAGCTAACGATAAGGCATAGCTTCTAGGTCACATTGAACCTATATGGGATATAATACACAACTCTACCCCTGACCATCCTTAATCGCTTCTTACAATATGCTCGTAAAGCAAATAGTGTTGCTAAACTTTGCTTCCCGGTCGGGTCCCGTCAATACATACGGTAGTGATGTCATCTACCTCTATGTCTAGAGATCGTCTATTTTCTTGCTGTTCATTTCCCTCTATTTCTAAATATCTATCTCACATCTCCCTCTATCTCTAAACATCTTTCATATATCTCCCTCTATCTCTAAACATCTCTCATATATCTCCCTCTATCTCTAAACATCTCTCATATATCTCCATCTATCTCTAAACATCTCACATATATCTCCCTCTATCTCTAAACATCTCTCATATATCTCCCTCTATCTCTAAACATCTCTCATATATCTCCCTCTATCTCTAAACATCTCTCATATATCTCCCTCTATCTCTAAACATCTTTCATATATCTCCCTCTATCTCTAAACATCTCTCATATATCTCCCTCTATCTCTAAACATCTCTCATATATCTCCATCTATCTCTAAACATCTCACATATATCTCCCTCTATCTCTAAACATCTCTCATATATCTCCCTCTATCTCTAAACATCTCTCATATATCTCCCTCTATCTCTAAACATCTCTCATATATCTCCCTCTATCTCTAAACATCTCTCATATATCTCCCTCTATCTCTAAACATCTTTCATATATCTCCCTCTATCTCTAAACATCTCACATATATCTCCCTCTATCTCTAAACATCTCTCATATATCTCCCTCTATCTCTAAACATCTCTCTCTATCATCTACCTTTATTTCCAAAACTTCTCATTTTCTCACTATTCGTCTCCCTCCTTTCTAAACTCTCTATCCCATCTCTAAACTTCTCTCTTCCCCCATCTCTAAACTTCTCTCTTCCCCCATCTCTAAACATCTCTCTTACCCATCTCTAAACATCTCTCTCTCCCATCTCTAAACATCGATCTCTCCCATCTCTAAACATCTCTCTTACCCATCTCTAAACATCTCTCTTCCATGGCTGTGCTTCTAAGTAACTCTCATTATCTTTATTTATAAAAAAATTTCTCTCTCAATCTATTATCTGTTTCTAAATTATCTATGAGCTGCAGTTTTACACTAAATCACACTCCATTACTCTTTCATCCACTCTCACTCTTTCTCACTCTAATTATCTATCACTTACTCAGAATTTATTTCTTCCAATAAAACGAACATACACAAGAAACTCACCCTCGCGCATGTTTGGCTCGACCGTATTGAACATTTTTGTGTGAAATGATCCATGATTTGAGCGGTACAAGATTGAGTAATATTTCTTCACCAACTGCCAAGTGCGGTTATTTTTTTATATTTTCTGTTGATCTCTGTCATAGTATTTAACTTCTTATAGAAGACTGTGTAATCTTGTAGCTGGTCGTGGGAGATGTAACTACATATAAGTACTGTAGAAATGGGTCATCAGAGATGTAACTACGGATAAGTACTGTAGAAATGGGTCGTCAGAGATGTAACTACGGATAAGTACTGTAGAAATGGGTCGTCAGAGATGTAACTACGGATAAGTACTGTAGAAATGGGTCGTCAGAGATGTAACTACGAATAAGTACTGTAGAAATGGGTCGTCAGAGATGTAACTACATATAAGTACTGTAGAAATTGTTATATTATGTACAATTACAAATACAGATTTTCTTTGTTATATTGGTAGATTACGCAACAATGTATGGGACAGAAGAGGTATAAGAATAACCACCAAGCTACAAGTATATCATGCGGCTGTTATACCAAGCCTACTATACGCTTGTGAAACGTGGACAGTGTATGCTAGACATGCAAGAAAACTTAAATCATTTCCATCTTACCTGCCTACGTAAATTACTAAACATCCATTGGTGAGATAAAGTACCAGACTACGAGATCTTGGAAAAATCAACCTCAAATAAGCATCTAGACATTACTTATGAAGGCGCAATCACGTTTTTTTTCAGGTCATCGTGTGCATATGAAGGAATCGGATCTGCCAAAACAAATATATTACGGATCACTCAAGCAGGAATTCGAAAAGCTGATGGATAAAAAAGGCGTTTCAAAGACACGCTCAAGTCATCACTGAAACATCTTAAAATTGACTGAATCTCTTGGGAGTACCTTCCTCAGGATATAACATCATGTAGTTACAGCCTTAAAACGACAGCACTAGCGACGGAAGAGGCCAGACAAGATACTGCAAGAAAGAAGCGGGCACGTAGAAAAGAAAAAAAAACATCTCAACGTCCCATAGACACCCTCTACAGTTGTCAATTCTGTAGAAGAACATTTTGTGCTCGCATTGGTCTTGTTAGTCACTTAAAACCGCACTATTAACTGTATTATCTTTTATTACTTATTGTTATTATTATTGTTTTAGTTTTTGGTCATCGTCGATTACGACGGACGAACATCATCAACCACAGATAAATGATGTACAGTTTACTAAATCATCAATATGGCTAGAAAGGAGTTTCTCTGTTAGGACTATCTGTTGGTTATGGAGTGTGGGAATGCAACTTTCGTATAGCGATTACACTAAAACATGTTTTTGATTTTTAGAAAATGTATCTATTATATACAATTTCTATTAACGGTCAATCATTTCTCATTAAAAACAACACAAAATTTAATTACAAATTTAATGAAAAATGTTATTAAAAAATTACATCAAAAAATTTTCAACATCGATCAATGTCATTCACTTGTACAATAATATAACGCATTTTCTACAGTAAACAGACGTTTTATTCTTCAAATTAGATAATTTTAGCAGTGAAATAAACTTACGAAATGACAATTCTAGGTTATCACGTGCAACACATCAACCCAATAGATTCTCCATTATTAGTCGTTTTAAAATCTAAACAATTTCCATTCATTCGTAAACTCAACCATGAACAAGTAGAAGATATACTCATGACCCTGTCAGGAACGTCAGGTATAACATTGGCTACGTTAGACTTCAGAAGGGTCGTCCGTCATCTCAAAGTACTCAATTGATTTATATTTTCAGTGATGCAAATGAGTGAGGAAAAATCTTGATCTGTCCAGTCTTAAATATTATCAGCCAATGATTTTATTTATCCATTTGCTTCTTCCACCTTCAGATGGAACAATGTTCTACCTATTATTCTATACATTCAAATCTCAAAGGTATCAATCATGTCTTCTAATTATTTGTGTATTGTCCATATTTCTGGGCCATACAATAATATAGAATAGATATATCATGTTATAATTCACAGTGTTTGCTTGTTTGTAATTTGTTTTGATGTTATAAGCTTCCTCATGTCATTGAAAGTTCCTTTAATCATTCCTATTTTCCATTTAACTATTTTCACATGTCATCATTTGTAATTATGTGTCCGAGATATTGATAGAGTTAATAGTGTTATAGTTTCTCTCTATGTATTTTTATGTTTAGCACCTGTTCTTCTGCGACGTGTTGTTTATCATGCTTTATATTTTTTGGATGTTTATAATTAGTCCATATTCTTTACTTGACTTATAGACTTTATCTATTCGTCTTTGTAGTTCCTGTTCACTTTTTGCTAAAAGAACAGTGTTATCCGGATATCTCAGTTTGTTTATTATTTTCCCACTGATCTTGAGTCCTGACATTCCTTATATACGTTAAAAGATATTCACTGTGTTATAGGCTTGGTGATAAAATATATCCTTGTCTTACCTATCTTTTTATTTCTATGTATGGTGAGTAGCTGTTTTCAAACTTTATTCATTCAGTTACTATGTTTGAAAAGAGATGTCTAAGAAAAGCAGCAAACAGAACAAGAAGAGATCATGTGAGAAATGAGATTACAGGAACTGTTGGAACAACATCAGTGGTTAAATATATTGAAAAACAAAGATTGAAATAGTTCGGCCACCTAAGGAGATGAACTCTTATTGGTCATCGGCAAGAGCAAACAATATGAAAATGGAAACATCAAGAGACAGATGACAACCAAGAAGAAAGTGAAATGAAGGAGTAGTCAAGATTCTGACACGGCACAGTATTACTGCATATCAAGTGAGCAGACGTGCAATAGCACGAAAACCGATTGTCATCGAATCCTACGACGCCTCACAACACAAGCAGAGAAGGACAACAGATAAAGAGATAGATTAATGCAGTTTATTACCAATATATATTTCAAATCATTCTGCTGTATTTTCCATCCAAACCTATTTCTTGGTGACATTCTATTAATTTGTTTTGTTGGGCTATGTCAAAGTTCTTGCTACAAGTCTATATTATCTTATCTATTTGATCTTATCTATTTTATCTCATCGCATCTCATCTATCCCATTTATCGCATCTCATCTATCGCATCTCATTTATCGCATCTAATCTATCGCATTTATCGCATCTCATCTATCGCATTTATCGCCTCTCATCTATCGCATTTATCGCATCTCATCCATCGCATCTCATTTATCGCATCTCATCTATCGCATCTCATTTATCGCATCTCATCTATCGCATTTATCGCATCTAATCTATCGCATTTATCGCATCTCATCTATCGCATTTATCGCCTCTCATCTATCGCATTTATCGCATCTCATCTATCGCATCTCATCTATCGCCTCTCATCTATCACATTTATCGCATCTCATCTATCGCATCTCATTTATCGCATCTCATCTATCGCATCTCATTTATCGCATCTCATCTATCGCATTTATCGCATCTAATCTATCGCATTTATCGCATCTCATCTATCGCATTTATCGCCTCTCATCTATCGCATTTATCGCATCTCATCTATCGCAATCTCATCTATCGCATCTCATCTATCGCATCTCATCTATCGCATCTCATCTATCGCATCTCATCTATCGCATCTCATCTATCGCATCTCATCTATCGCATTTATCGCATCTCATCTATCGCATTTATCGCCTCTCATCTATCGCATTTATCGCATCTCATCTATCGCAATCTCATCTATCGCATCTCATCTATCGCAATCTCATCTATCGCATCTCATCTATCGCATCTCATCTATCGCATCTCATCTATCGCATTTATCGCATTTATCGCATCTCATCTATCGCATTTATCGCATCTATCATATCTGTCTACCTGCCTACTTACGACCCCCCCCACCCATCGAACCTTCCATCCATCAATCCATCCATTCATTCACCCAACCATCCCATTCCATTCATCCATCTATGCGCTGTAGCCCTATTTTGTCTTGCGGTGTCAAGGGTAGTAAAGTTCTTTGGAGATGGATTTCTTGTATACTGTTTGTAAGCGTCTTCCTGCGGTTTCTTTGATTTCTGTAATCTATCTTTTACATGATATGCCTCTGGCTTTATAGCCATTATGTCTATGTGTCATAGTAATCTACGGTATGCTGTCTATTGGTAGTCTGGACGCGTGTGAAAACCACTTGGTATGTGTTCCAATATTGGTATTGTTTTCGTTATTTGTCTGATGTTATTGTTTCTAATTCTATCTCTTAATGACATTCCAAGTGTTCTTCGTAGACATGTCATTTCTGCTGTCACTATTTTTCTTTTATCTTGTGCTGTCATTATCCATGTTTGGCACTTGTAGCACAGTAATGAAATAATAATAGTCCTCTACAATGCAACAGTATTGTCTATGTTTACATTTTTGTTCTTAAAGATACGTGCCATCTGTCCTAGCATCTGGTTTGTTTTGTTGCATATATTCTGTATCTCTTTACTGTTTTTCCCTTCACTCGATATAATGCTTCCTTAGTAAGTGAACTAACTTCCTTACCTGTTTAAGGTGTTTATTACCGATGGAGAAATGAAGCAAAAATAGATACTTATCGTCATTTATATATTTATCTATAAATTATCAGACATACCTAGTGAGTTATATATTCTGAAATTCATTCCACGACTCGAATAAAACGGCATAACAACGCATTCCCATTCTATGGACTACATCTTGATTGAAATCTAGTAGGACCATTGCCCTGGTACAAGAGAGATCTAGCGGGAGTATGAGAATGAAAGCTGAGGAAGAATAACATGGAAAACCTTTATAACAAAGTCAACATTCAACGAAAACGCAGTAAACGGGGTCTAATTAGATTTTCTTGCGCAACGTCATAAGAGCTTTGTTGTGATCAGACAAGTTAATTTCTTAGACTTTAAAAAATCCTTACAATTTTGTTAAAAATAGATTATCCTTCAATTATCACTCTATTAATGGACGTCAGCCTGAAGCAATACTCTAACCTGTGTGTCGTGGACACGAAATATCAATTTTTAGTGACTGCTTTATGGAAGGAATTAAGTTTTTTTGTGAGCAATTATAACTCTGACATCCTAAAACAACAGTTTAGTGATTGTCCAAATTTCAATGAACATTTCCTGCAATCAACTAACGAGTAAGATATAAATAGATTAACGTATTTATGATATTGTGCGGATTATTTTTGTTAAAGTTATGTGTGATTGTACACAGAAGTAAGAAGTATAATCGGTCTCGTGTAGTCATTATTCTAGAAATGTAGTTTCAATTCTGTTATACGTCGCGACCACAGAATTTGTTACAAGTTGCGACCATACAATCGTTTACTATTCGTGACCACAGAATTTGTTACAAGTGGCGATCACACAATCTGTTAAAAGCAGCGACCACAAAATATGTTACAAGTCGTCACCACACAATCTGTTACAAGTAGCGATCACAACATCTGTTACATGTAGCGACCACACAATCTGTTACACGTCGTCATGACACAATCTGTTACAAGTAGCGACCACACAATCTGTTACACGTCGTCATGACACAATCTGTTACAAGTAGCGACCACAGAATCTGTTACACGTTGTTACGACACAATATGTTACACGTAGCGACCACAAGTCTTTTACAAGTTGCGACCACACAATCTGTTACAAGTAGCGACTACACAATCTGTTGCAAGTAGAGACCACACAATATGTTACAAGTAGCGACTACACAATCTGTTACAAGTAGCGACCACACAATCTGTTAGAAGTTGCGACCACACAATCTGTTACAAGTTGCGACCACACAATTTGTTACAAGTTGCGACCACACAATATGTTACAAGTTGCGACCACACAATATGTTACAAGTCGTGAACACATTTCATTTAAGCACGGAGAGCCTAATACAATAAATGCAGTAAAGCATACACAGGTGAGATCCCTGTGGTAATACAGGTGTTATGGTTCTAGTCTCCCAGGTTCAGAATCCCCCAGCATTAAAGCATTTGGACTAGACATGAGCACCCTGTTATCCATTGAATGATTCACACGCCGATGATGGGGTCAGTTAGCAAGTGGACAAGATCGCAGAAACTGACTTCCTTATACAAATCATCCAGATCTAACGCTGCAATCGCTTCTTCTTCTTTTACCTGATAATCCACGTAAATATCGTACACCAGACTTGCTGCAGTGGTGGTCATGTATCTGCCAGGCATGTATGGTGTCGGGGAGTGAGCCATGCTCTCTAGACTGATGGCCACTCGTCTTGCAATGATCCTTTCAAGCACCGTTACATACCAATACTGTAGCGTTATGAAGAGGTAGCTCTTCTTCGTATTGTTCTTCTTCTTCTTCCGCGTTCATTCTCAAACTCCCACTGGATCTCTGTTATATCAGGACAATGGTCCTACTAAATTTCCATCATTTCCAGAGAATGGAAATGCGTTTTGATTCCGTCAATGGTTCGACACATACGTCTTCGGCGGAGTGTAGCTCTTAATATCGGTTATATCCTTGCCTTATTTTGCAAGTGAAAAGAGTTAATTATGTAATCCCTCTTCAATGTATGTGCCCTGTCTTCAAACTCTATTTTCTTCCTGTGTAGTGTTCTTGAGCAAGTCGTTTGCAACATCTTTCGGTAGACCATATAGAAATCCGTTGAGACTAGGTACACATTTCCTTTATCTTTATTTTTCACGGTCTCAAAAGATATTAACTCAACTTTATCATCCATCGGTTCCAGAGACGTTTTTTATGGGTATACACAGAGTTCAACATACGATTCTGAGTGAGATCACATGCCAAGGACATATTGACACATGTCCGTAGTCAAGGACATATTTAACACACAATAAAATGTCCTTTGTCCATTCTTATCATGTGTGTCCATTTCTAATAGTTCCAGCAACCATGCCTTCCATTACAAGTTTTTCCAGGCTGTTATATCTCATTGTGTCACCCACACACAAAACAACTAAGCGTTCTTACTTGACATTATGTTGCTTAGGAATATGTCAATGTCCACAATTTAATGTTCTCATCACTTCTTTAACGTTGAAACAAAGCTGTGACAGATCTAGCAAATCGGCAGCGACGAAACACACTGTTCATAGAAAATGACAAGTGCTCGGGAAGCATACAAGAAGGCTATCGCCAGAGAACTCTTCCACACTTGAAGCTGCAAGACAAACAATCGCCATATCGTATAGATAGACAGATAGATAGATAGATAGATAGATAGATAGATAGATCACTTCTTTAGTCCGTTAACACGTAATCCACAAACCAAGATATTCTCAATATACTTTTGTAGCATCTAGATATTCTTCTGTAGAACGTAAATATCCTTCCGTAGCACCTACATATCCACCTGTAGCATATAATTATCATTCCGTAGCATCTAATTATCCTTCTGTAGCATCTAATTATCCTTCTGCAGCCTCTAATTATCCTTCTGTAGCATCTAATTATCCTTCTGTAGCATCTAATTATCCTTCTGTAGCATCTAATTATCCTTCTGTAGATATCCTGTAGCATCTAATTATCCTTCTGTAGCATCTAATTATCCTTCTGCAACATCTAATTATCCTTCTGTAGCATCTAATTATCCTTCTGTAGCATCTAATTATCCTTCTGTAGCATCTAATTATCCTTCTGTAGCATCTAATTATCCTTCTGTAGCATCTAATTATCCTTCTGTAGCATCTAATTATCCTTCTGTAGCATCTAATTATCCTTCTGCAGCATCTAATTATCCTTCTGTAGCATCTAATTATCCTTCTGTAGCATCTAATTATCCTTCTGTAGCATCTAATTATCCTTCTGTAGCATCTAATTATCCTTCTGTAGCATCTAATTATCCTTCTGTAGCATCTAATTATCCTTCTGTAGCATCTAATTATCCTTCTGTAGCATCTAATTATCCTTCTGCAGCATCTAATTATCCTTCTGTAGAATCTAATTATCCTTCTGTAGCATCTAATTATCCTTCTGTAACATCTAATTATCCTTCTGTAGATATCCTGTAGCATCTAATTATCCTTCTGTAGCATCTAATTATCCTTCTGTGCTATCTAATTATTCTTCTGTAGCATCTAATTATCCTTCTGTAGCATCTAATTATCCTTCTGTAGCATCTAATTATCCTTCTGTAGCATCTAATTATCCTTCTGTAGCATCTAATTATCCTTCTGTATCATCTAATTATCGTTCTGTAGATATCCTGTAGCATCTAATTATCCTTCTGTAGCATCTAATTGTATCTAATTCTGTAGCATTGAGATTGATCATAGAAAAGTGTAGGGAATTTTCCTTCTGTATTGCACATGTGTTTCATAGATTACTCAAAAGCGTTCGACTGCGTCCAACACCAGTAACTATGGGAGATAATGAACAGCATGGGTTTCCCAAGACATCTGATTCATCTAATACTGGAACTTTACCAAGATCAAAAGGCTGCAGTGAAGTTAGAGGACGATCTCTCAGAGTGGTTTGAGGTACAGAGTGGAGTAAGGCAAGGGTGCACACTCTCCCCATACCTGTTCAACATCTACGCTGAAAGTATAATGAGGAACGTGAGAGAAGACATACACAACACTGACTACCACGCTTTAAACATAGGTGGATACCTAATCCCGGAACTACGCTACGCAGACGACACAGTACTTCTTTCAAACGATATAAAGGGATTGGAACAACTAATCAAGAACACAAAGAAATATAGCGAAGCACAAAATTTGTATTTAAACACGCAGAAAACAAAAATCATGTCAACAGATATAACAACACAACAACCAAAAATCAGAATAGACAATACCGAGATAGAATGTGTGGATAAATTTGAATACTTAGGAGCAAACATCAACGGTGCAGGAGACTGCATGGCAGAAATAAGGAAGAGATTGGCAATGGCATATTGCAAAATAACACGGCTGAAAACATATGGAAAAACAACAAAATAGAAACAAAGTGCTAATGTTACGAACTTTTATTTTTCCGGTTGCAACATACGGCTGTGAAACATGGACTCTAAGTAAAACAGCGGCAAAGAACATCAACGTCTTCGAGCTGAAATGCTACAGAAAGATACTTAGAATATCATGGAAGGATAAAATCAGAAACTCAGTGTTGGTTACTAAACACAATAACGAAAAGAAAACTACGCCTGTTTGGTCATATAAAGAGACATAACTGTTTAGAAAGACAAATAATGGAGGGAAGAGTACTTGGGAAGAGGAGAAGGGGCAGACCAAGAAGGCGATGGACTGACGACATTAAAGATAATATGAATACATCGCTAGAAAATGCAAGCCACATCGCCAAGACAGAGAGATGTTCAGAGAGTTCATTGGGAAGACAACGTTCTGGAAGGAATACGCCACATGACACACAGCATCTAATTATCCTTCTGTAGCATCTAATTATCCTTCAGTAGCATCTAATTATCCTTCTGTAGCATCTAATTATCCTTCTGAAGCATCTCATTTCGAAGGTAGAGATAATCTTTCCTATCACTTCATTAAATTTCCTTGTTTCACAATCTGTAATGCTACATATTTTTCTGCTCCACTTTAAAAAAAACAATTCTATAAATATTTGTTACGCTACATTTAAATATTATATATGCTTAACTAATTAACTTCGTGGAGTCGATCAGTTGGCACCACTATTTCCTCGAAACTGCCATGAAGCTGGCGGCTCCGCTTTAGAAACAGTTGAATAACTAGACAGACGCATCAAAAGTTTAAACTCGTAGGAAGCAAACGGGTAAAGAAACTAAAACACATAGATTAACTTTCCTGTCTGTGCAAGATAACATACAATTGTTAATTATCCCAATGTGAAAACTAATTAACAAAATATATCTGGTTCTGGTTTCTGTTTTGTCACATTTTATATTCCAAGCAAAATCTAAATATCTTTTATATTTGTCTGTCATAATAAGGACATTTGTTTTATTGTAACTGTCTTGATATATCTATACATTTATCTTATTTTACTTTATGTTTTGGTAAGAAAACCTAAACATATATCGTATCCTATATTCTGTTTTAGTAAGATTTCTAAACCTAAATCAAATCGTATTGTCTGTTTTAATAAGATTCTTAAGATTTTATCTTACGTTCTGTTCTGGTAAGAACACCTAAAATGTATTATCTTATCGTACTTTCTGTTTTGGCAAGAACACCTATCCAGTTATTGTCTTATCGTACCTTCTGTTTTGGTAAGAACACCTATCCAGTTATTGTCTTATCGTACCTTCTGTTTTGGTAAGAACACCTATCCAGTTATTGTCTTATCGTACCTTCTGTTTTGGCAAGAACACCTAAAATGTATTATCTTATCTTACTTTCTATTTTGTCAAGGACACCAACATTTTTATCGTATCCTACTTTGTATCCTGATAAGAACCGCTAAATATTTATCTTATCAATTTTGTATCTCAGTAAATTAATTTAATAATTATACACTTTAATATTTGACTTATTAAATTCTGCATCCGTTATATGTTATTAAATTCTTCACCAGTTATATGTTATTAAATTCTGTATCCGTTATATATTATTAAATTCTTCATCCACATCATACATGTTACGTACCAAGTCAAATCTCTATGTAAAGAATGACAAATCCGCACAAATAAATGGCCATGGTCACTATGATACTACATTCTCTAACATCAAGCAAAGAGTGCAATACACATACACAATAGAAAAATGGAATGAACCGGTCATTTATTTAACAAATCCATCTTATTTCATAAATAAAGATGTTTTTAATCTAACTTTCACTTCCTAATTCCAATCTTAATATATTAATTATTACATTGTTACACTTTGTCTTATTATTTAGGCGCATGTCCACACAGATTTAAATTTGCTTCTAATTTAAAGTTTAAATGCTTTCAAAAATACATAAAGTTTTGCTTAACTACATGTGATTAATCCTTCTTAAAACTAGCAAATGTCCACACATTTTTCTAACAGAAGATTCTTATATTTATTCAATATTTGTAATATTATTGAAAAATATTACTTTTTTCTTATAGCAAAAAGACGTTTTCTATCACGAGTAAACGAATGAATGCTTCCGGTATCAAGCAACTAATGACGATATAATGTTTTTGATAACAAATTTGATCAAATCAAGAGGAGATAATCGTATCATCTCACGTTCAATTAGTGTTATACAGATTGAGTTCATGAACTTGCGAATGTTGTTTTGATAATTAAATGTTCATTTATTATGTAATCACATATTGCGAATTGCACGGTATTTTTTATAAGGATAAAGACTGCGCTTTCATTGACTATTACATCTCATTTCCAGGCGAAGCTTTCATCTAATACAACATACCCTTAGTTCCAGGCGAAATTTTAATCTAATACAACATACCCTTAGTTCCAGGCAAAGTTTACACGGACTATCATCATAGTTCCAGGCGAAGTTTACATGGACTATCATCATAGTTCCAGGCGAAGATTACACGGAATATCATCATAGTTCCAGGCGAAGTTTACACGGACTATCATCATAGTTCCAGGCGAAGATTACACGGACTATCATCATAGTTCCAGGCGAAGTTTACACGGGCTATCATCAGAGTTCCAGGCGAAGTTTACATGGACTATCATCATAGTTCCAGGCGAAGATTACACGGAATATCATCCTTAGTTCCAGGCGAAGTTTACATTGACTATCATCCTTAGTTCCAGGCGAAGTTTACATGGAATATCATCCTTAGTTCCAGGCGAAGTTTACACGGACTATCATCATAGTTCCAGGCGAAGTTTACACGGAATATCATCCTTAGTTCCAGGCGAAGCTTTCATCGAATACAACATACCTTAGTTCCAGGCGAACTTTACACGGACTATCATTCTTAGTTCCAGGCGACGTTTACACGGACTATCATCCTTAGTTCCAGGCGAAGTTTACACTGACTATCATCATAGTTCCAGGCGAAGTTTACACGGAATATCGTCCTTAGTTCCAGGCGAAGTTTACATGGACTATCATCCTTAGTTCCAGGCGAAGTTTACACGGACTATCATCATAGTTCCAGGCGAAGTTTACACGGAATATCATCCTTAGTTCCAGGCGAAGTTTACACGGACTATCATCATAGTTCCAGGCGACGTTTACACGGAATATCATCCTTAGTTCCAGGCGAAGTTTACACGGACTATCATCATAGTTCCAGGCGAAGTTTACACGGAATATCATCCTTAGTTCCAGGCGAAGCTTTCATCGAATACAACATACCTTAGTTCCAGGCGAAGTTTACACGGACTATCATCCTTAGTTCCAGGCGACGTTTACACGGACTATCATCCTTAGTTCCAGGCGAAGTTTACACGGAATATCATCCTTAGTTCCAGGCGAAGTTTACACTGACTATCATCATAGTTCCAGGCGAAGTTTACACAGAATATCGTCCTTAGTTCCAGGCGAAGTTTACACGGACTATCATCCTTAGTTACAGGCGAAGTTTACACGGAATATCGTCCTTAGTTCCAGGCGAAGCTGTCATTGACTATTATCTAGGTCAGTCCAAGGCGTAGCTGTCACTGACTATTACATATCTTAGTTCCAGGCGAAACAACACAAGCTTGACTATTATCTAGCTTAGCTTTAGGGGGAACATATAATTTGCTAACTTTCAGAAAAAAAATACGAAGACATAGTTTAGCGAGTCTGTGTTGTCGAGATTGGAAATGGAAGTATAGAACAGCAACACTATTTAATTGCAATGTATGTAGTAAGAGGCGACTACGGAGGTTATGGGGTGAAGTTGACTGTCCATCCAATTTGGGGTTAATGTTATCCATATCCATGCTGAAATTGGATGTGTCAGACCAATAGGTGCAGATATCGTAACAAAGCTGTATGCCTTAACACAAAGTAATCCGTTCTCGAGACTACATCCTACTAATGTGCAGAGTGTTTGTAAAATATCAGTCGCTACACTTTGCATGCAGAAAAAATTTGACAAGCTCACGTCACATGACATCACAAAAGACAGTGCAAAAAAAAAAGACTTCAATATAGTTACAATAGTTACTGCTATAGTCTAGGGCTGTTTTTGGGAAGCTGGAAAGTACCGATGTAATTTTTATTGTAAAATGTGTTGGAAATGTCTACAACAGATTTCAAGACATGACAGCACACGTCTATTAATTTTGTAAAATCAGCATCATCATAAGATGCCATGTCGGCTGGAGTAGGTGATCATGGCTCTCCACAGCTCCATATCTCCTGATTTATGTATCAAGATCATTGTTGTTTCCATGCCTTTCAAGGTTGTCAAACTGTCTAATATTTCTCATGCTGTCTCCCTTTGTCTCTGTTGCACTCAATCTTGCCTATTGTGAGTATGTTCTCCAAGATCCACTGTCTCATGAAGTGGCCAAAAAATAATGATTGTCGTTTTATTATATTATTGATTAAGGTCCGTTTCACATTTGACTCTTTCAACACCTCCACATTAGTTTTTCTGGCAGTCTATGGCATTCTCAGCATGAAATAGCTTCTGTTTTTATAGTTTTTCTGTTTTCCAGATACATTTTGTTGTCCGTGCAAAGAATTACTCCAGTAGACGACAACCATTCACTGCATATTGCTTCACGATGGACTGTGGAGCACATTTTGTGATGACGTCATGTACGTGGTTTTTCAAATGTTTTCCATATGCGAAGTGTAGTGAGACTTTACGAACACTCTTTATCAATCAATCAATCAATAAACCCGTAACCCTTCAGGGTCGTAGGGGTACCACATTGGATGCCTCAGCACACAGAGTCCTCCAGCGAATTCTATCCTCAGCGATGCGGATGAGTGTGGAAATATCTTGAGAAGATAACACTCTGTATGTGAACAAATGAACAAGTAGAAGAATGTCATATTTAGTATATTGTAGGATATTCGATTTTGAACCTGCAACCACTATACTCTATGTCTCAATGGAGACATGCTCAACGCAGATTATAAAAATGCACAAAAGAGGTTTTACAAGAAAATCAAGAACATGAGAAACAAAGAAAATATATACGAACCAACAGATATAATAAATGAAGAAAACGGTAATGCTCTAAGTAAACCGAAGCAAATAATGGAAAGATGGCAACAATATTTCAAGGAACTACTAAATCTACAAGAAGGAGATCCTATCCCGTCTACTTTTTATAACATATATTGACCACATCTGTAAACTAACAAGTACCAACATAACATAAAAGACAAATTGAACGAACTACTCTTTGAAGACGACCAATAGCGCCATCAGAAGAACAATTGAAAGAACAAATGATCAGACTCCACACAACATGTCAAATATTCAAAATGAAGATCAGAGTGTGATAACATAAGAACAAAGTGTGATACCATAATAACAAACTATGATAACATAATAACAACGTGTTATATAACATAATAACAACGTGTGATAACAAAATATCAGAGTGTGATAACATAATAAAAAGTGTGATAAAGCAAAGTATGATAGCATAATATCAAAGTGTGATAACAGAATGGCAAAGTGTGATAACAAAACATCAGAGTGTGATAATATAATAACAAAGTGTGATAACATAATAGCAAAGTGTTATACCAGATTAAAAAATGTAATACGATAAAAATGTGCGAAGCGCAGTAACAAAATGGGAAGCCCAGTAACACAGTATGATATCAAATTATCAAAGTGTGATGACATTCCAAATCCGACGCAGTTTTTAAAGCTTGAATATTTAGTAATAATGTGTGACAGTAACAATGTGTGTTACTGTATTATAAAAGAGTAGGCAGATGTGATAATGTGTGATAAAAAGTACAATAATGTGTGATAATGTATAAAACGTGTGATACTATTCTGTGTGATAAAATTTGATAGCTGAGTATTTATGATATTATTTTTATATTATTTGCTAGACACTTTCACTATCACAATTTTAATAAAGTTTAAGACATTTGAAATTGTGATAGCAGTAAAAAAGTGGATAACCTAGTAAAAAGGTATTGTAACTCAGTAACAAAGGGAGATAACAGAGTAACAGAGTGGGATTACAGTGTAGCAACGTGTGATAACATAATAATATTATGTGATAGCAAAATAATTACGTATTTTAACATTGTATATAACAGTGTGATAACATAGTAACAAAGTGTATTAACAGAAAACCACAGTGTGATAACATAGTAACAAAGTGTATTAACAGATCATCACAGTGGGATACCACACTAACTAAATGTGAAAGAGTAATAAAATGTGACATCTGTGCAAGTCATATTGTAATAAACGTTGTAACAGATTGTAGTAATAAACGTTGTAACATATAGTAGTAATATTGTCGGAACAATTATAATAACATTCTATAAAAATAATTTAGGGCAGTGCACATAGACATAATCATATGGTCGAGTTATTTCCCATGCCTATGTTTGTAAATTTCATGTTCATCATTTAATAATTGAAATAGTTATTTACTTAGGTTTAGGTTTAGGGTTAATTATGTAACCTACAGCTATCCTAATCCTAACCCAAACCTTAAAATAATTAATATTTACATTATTAAATGATGAACATTAATTTTACACCAAACCATAAAATAAATTAACTATTAAATTATTAAATGATGAACATTAATTTTACACCAAACCATAAAATAAATTAACTATTAAATTATTAAATGATGAACATTAATTTTACAGACATACACAAGGGAAATAACTCGACCATGTGTTGACGTCTACTTGTAGTGTACCAATAGTGCAGAGATATGAGAACATGGTGGTTGTTACACATCTAGTTAGAAGAGATATGAAATGTATATTTTGGAAAATCTTTTAACACTTCGTATAAGAAACACGAACGCAACATTTAGGAAAACAATTTATCTTTCAATCAGGCCATTCCATAGAAAAAAATCTTCAAAATTAAGATGGTGCATTATGTCATCAAGTCTATTCATCAGCTAAACATACCCTGAAGCAGGAGGGGGCAAAGTAGCCCTTCTGTGCTTGAGGAATTTTGGGTGTGAGTAATCAGGTTGCGCTCACAGACTTTTTGCTTTGTGAATGAGTTATGAAAACAGCTCGGGTAGATGACAGAAAAAAAAACACCCGAGGAGAGATTGCGCGGGATGCGTGAGTTGTACCGGAGGGTTGGAGTTTCTAGTGAAATATTTTTTGAGTGGAAGCTATTTTTAAAGATTTTTTTTTTAAATTACGAATAAATGCATAATAAAAGTGCATTAAATTTTAAAAACATGATTACAATTTTGAATGTGAAAGTGTATAGCAAATAGTCTAAAAATAAAATCATAAATATGAAATGCCGAGAGCTTCAAAACTAGAACACTATTAAAGCTCAAAAAGAACTGTTATCATGAAACACGCAAGTATATTCAAACGTCTTTCTATGAAATAACTCATTTCTGTATCAATCAATATTTCCATGCATGCAAATGAGCTTCACAGACCATAGTCTTCCTGTGTGTCAGTTTCACAGGTGGAGAAAGTAGTCAGTGTTGTTGGATTTGGGTCTAGTACGTTTCCTTGAAAGATAAATTCAGACGCTGATAAACTAGTTTCGTGTGGAAAGGCGGGTCCAGTAGTGCATGTGTATTCTGAGCCCTCAACATCTGAGCCCCTGGTATCAGCATTGGGAACAATCTTCAGCAGAGTTGGACGTCTTTCATCTTTTTAAAGACCATATTCTGTCTCTAGAATCGTGAACGTTTAGTACACATTCCTTGTTCTACACTCATTAATCTGCGAAATTTAACAATTCGGTTTATAGCCACGAATACTTTTCAACAGCTTCTGATTTATGAAGATGTCTAAACGCATATTTTTAACTATGAACACAGTGAAGGCCGCCGAAGCTCAGTTGTTATTGCAACGGCTTCCTAGTTGGGTGATCCACAGTTCAATTATGAGTTCAATTGTAAACGTGTTTATATCACCAACGCCTGCCAGTTTTACTCAACCTAAATAAATGGTTACCACACAATATACGGAAAGTAACGGCGGCGGGTTTACTGCTGATCTCAGCAAGTTTCGTTTGCTTTATGTGCTTTACATATATCACATATTTCGTATATATATACACGAACTATTCTATAGAACCGCATCTCTATTATCTCTAATTTCCCACTTTCTAGTTTTCCATACATAGTAAAGTAACCCATTTGTTTAACATTTATTAATGCCGTAGGGGTGTGAGATGTTAGCGATCTCACATTTCACAGATTCTGCAAATGAGGGCGGTAGCCATCTCTTCTCCCTCGCAGTCTTTACTTCCCTGATTAATCCGGTACCCAAGGCTGGTTCGACCTGGGAGCCGTTGCGATCTGAAAACCTTTCCGCCTCAGCCGGGGAATGAACCCAGGACCACTCATATGCGAAGCCAGTGTGCTAACACTGCGCTAACGCGGCTCCCATATATATATATATATATATATATATATATATATATATATATATATATATATATATATATATATATATATATATATATATATATATATATATATATATATATATATATATATATATATATATATATATATATATATATATATATATATATATATATATATATATATATATATATATATATATAATATTTCCATACATATATAATACATATAATACATTTTTGCTTAAACTACAATACGACAAAAACCATACAATGTTAACTGATCTACCACATTTCGTACCCGTGTCACAATTGTATGAATGGCAGTGGTGATATCAATATATTGCAATGGTGACATTGAATCTTGTCCAAATAACAATTTTTGGGCATGACAAATAACAGCATAGCCAAACTGTGTATGATCAGAAGATGAGTATTTCCAGTGGCGATATATGGTTGGGAGGCATGGACATTAAATAAAACAATTGCAAAGAGAATCGATGCTTTCGACATGAGATGCTATTGAAAAATAGTACGTATACCATGGATAGCTAAAAAGACAAATCAGAAGATCAATAAAGGTCGAAGAGGGTTGGCTCCTTAAGAACATCTTAACAAGAAAGCTGGATTTTTGGTCATGTAAGGAGACATATCAGCATGGAAAGATTAATAGCTGAAGGTAGATATAGCAGCAATAGAGAAGGAAATTATGTTTCTAAGAGAAAAGCTTGGTGGGTTGCTAGCGTGGAGTTTACTAACGACCATCACAAACATGGAAAATTGTGTTCAGGGCGAATATCTAAAAAAAACTATAAGATCGACCATCAGTTCGTAGTAGTGAAACAACTAAGACTAGATGTAACACGTACGGCCAGAGAATGCAGATTACTTCGAGATAGAGAAACGTTGATTGCAGACTTCGAGATAGAGAAACGTTGATTGCAGACTTCGAGATAGAGAAACGTTGAATGCAGACTTCGAGATAGAGAAACGTTGAATGCAGACGTTAAATCTGGGCAGAAGTTCTGTTGATGCAACTATTTGATTTCTTATTGATGTACATAATTGCTGCCCTTGAACTAATTGTTGTATCACACAATAAACAGAAGTCTTCGAGTAGAAGACGCTGGGTGAGATACGACGCCTTCGTGTACGTGATTAAACAACATCTGTTGTCAGTGATTTTCTCAGTGATTACATGATCGCATTATTGTTATATTATCAGTGTAGGTGATTACATGATCGCATTATTATAATATTATCAGTGTAGGTGATTACATGATCGCATTACAGCTCTATATAGCTTTCTGTCACAGTGGTGTCGTGACGAGGATAAAAGGACAAGAGGAGGGTGAGCGCAATGCTATTCTGCTCTTGTTTAGTCGTATCCCTTACACTTGAATTTACTATCTGAAAACACTTTTAATTAATCCTCACACTTAGAATTCTAGACGTTTTCTCGAATTTTCTTCTTCTTCTTCAGCGTTCATTCTCAAACTCCCGCTGGTTTTCTCTTGCAGCAGGACAATGGTCCTACACGATTTCCAGTTGAATATAGTCCAGATAATGGAGATGCGTTGTGTTGCGGTTTTATTTGCGTCAATGGCCCACCACATACGTCTTCGGCGGTCGATGTTTCAAATATATCTAATTGGGATTGGCAATTCGGAACATGTCCTGCACATTGCCTGACTGTCGACCTCCGCAGCCGCCAGCCGAATCCCCAATCCTACTATGGCTGTCGAGCTCGCCGAATCTGATTATGTTTCCCCATTTATACTAGTTCCAAATCGTATTCACGTGATCGCATTAAATTCCAGTCCTCATGATGTATACAATTAAGTGTAGGATATTTTCCCTTCTAAACTTTCACATGTCTGATATTAAACTTTTTCCAAATCAAAATAATAAGTAAAATAACATTTAAAAGTAGTCAAACTAAAGAACATTCAATAAAAGGGTAAATGTATAGGTGATGGTGACATAAGAACAAATACAAGTACATCAGTAAATAATAATAAATGTCATTTCACATTTCAAATGTGCCTCAGTGAATTAACACTTCGAGGTAACGAACACATACCCCGGTAAGTAGGTGTGAGTTAATGTTAAAGTAAACAGATAGGTCGCTCCGAGTTGTATAGCAAATTAGATAAATATTTACGCTTATAAGGTCGACCCTCTATACGGACAAGAAGATGTTCCTAGTTTTCTAGACAGGTAAATCGTCGTGTTATTCGATTGTCATAACACCTGGCCGTCTGATCAATGGCTTCCTGCGCTACCTCTGTAGATGGTAAATGTCTGCTAATTGAAATTGTCCACACACAGGCACTATGCCGTATGTGGAAACGATATATTTGTATAGCTATTTCATTAGCGACTGGCTTTGTGTCTGTACTTCTTGTGAACTTTGTAGTGAGTAGAAATACAACAGTTATGGAAAATACTATCAAAATATGGGGGTTCCACACTACTTAATCATCTTGTGCAAAGGTAGTCACACAGGCAGTCAGTGTGCAGTAAGAACAAGTGTGGGGATTTCAGACAAATTTCACATACACGTTGGCGTGCAACATGGATATTTCCTATCTCCCTTGCTATTTATGAGATATATCGATTGTCTATGGAAAAACTGCCAACACCAATGAATAAGACAACCTAAACTACTTCTTGAGCGAACTTCTGTTCCAAGACATTAAGCTAGAATATGAACATTAGAAGAACAACATATAAGTATACTTTACACAACATGTAGGATTTTAACATGGAGATATACACAGAAAGAACCGAGCTAATGTCAATCGCATAACAGACAGAAACATCACTATTCTTATCGATCACCAACAACTTAAACAGGTAAAAGAAATTACTTGTCTTTGAAGAATCATATTATCAAATTAGTAAACAATAAAAAATCCAACATATATGCAACATAGCATACGAGATCTTAGGGCAGCTCTCTTCTATTTTCATAAGTGAACATGAACATCGAATCTGCATTATATAAGACGATCATCATACAATCATTATGCTACCAATGTCAAACATGGACACTAATAACAGAATCTACAAGAAATTTTTTTATAACAGAAATGACTTCTCTACGTGGAATTATCGGAGTAAAAATAAATGAGATCAGGGTACAAAGCCAGAGGAAGACCACGGAAAAGATGGATAGAAAACATCAGGGACATCCTGAACAGACACGGTTATACATCTGGCTTTAGAACACAAGCTCGAGCTCCAATCACCCCTACGCTTAACGACATGAGTGGATCACAAACGACCTTGGGAAAGACAATAGACAATAGATAGACAATACAGGACAGATTCAGAAATGAAACAGATGACTAATTAACACACGGCCAATACTTTATTACATCAGACGACAACAGATTAAGTTGGTTTGACATGCTTGCAGACTACCATGATGAGTGCCCTTTAAAAAAGCACTGATTAGTGCCCTTCACAAAAGCACTGATGACAGAAACGACGGATACAAAGCCATAGGGAGACCATACAAAAGAATGAATTACAAAAATAAAAGATTCAACGAAAAACAAACACATATGAAGCAAATCAAAGAAACCATCTCCAAGGAACTCTTCTACCTCTGAAACTGTGCAGCATAAATGGTTATTACGCAAAAAGAAAGGAAAGAAGAAAAGGTCGTCGTCCTTATTTATTTTATTCTAACTGTACGTATCTTTTTTTGTAATAATCCAATATGTAGATATTTGTAACACATATTTCCGTATTCACTATAATTACTTTGGTATGTGTAATTTTACTATCCGTATTTGTTTCTTGGATTTTGTTGTTGTCTTTTTGTAATATATAAATAACGTGCAACATTCAATGAAAAACTTAACAATAAAGCTATATCAGAGAAACATAAACGGCAGCTCACAGAAAAGATTGGCCACCCAGAATAGGGTACAAGAAGAAAACACATTTGCACTCTTTCATGTACCTAACATCATCATCATCCCGAAAAGTTAAAAGAACGAAATTACGTGATCTAAGAGGGTAATTAAACACTTACCTGTTTTGTGCAAAGTCTCAACGTGACATAGTCCAGAAATCTTTTCCTCTTTGCCTTACAAGTGATACTCCGATTCAATCACTTTGTTTTTCCTGAAATCGGTAAATATTTATATAGTAAATCCGTGTTTCTGAGATCGTGTTTATGTTGTTTTTATTTATGACTTGAAACACGTTCTTTGTAAAGCTTATCAACAGTGTGTACATAAACACAAATGATGGTGGCTTTTGAAATCGGTTGCAATCTGCGATACGGTTAAGATGTGGTGTGAAAGAATTAAGTACTGTTTTTTTATGATTCACAAAATTGAAGATGTTTGTTGTGATAGGAATCTTAAAATGTGTTGACGTTGTGAGAAATGTGATCGGTAAACTTTAAATTGGAATGCCCATTATTTGTAGTATTCATTTCTATGTAACAGAATCATCGTCATCATCATTATCGCGATCATCATATTACCATCATCGTTATCGTCATTATCATCGTCATCGTCGTCATCATCATCTGTACTGCGTGCCGCAGGCGATCATTAATCTCCACAACATTTTATCTGTAATACTTTATATCAGATCTACTGCTGATTCTCGACCACGCCATGATGTTTAACTATCTAGTCTCTTACTTTTGTTGATGCCTAGTCTCTCTTTCCCTCAAGTTCATACATTGTACTTCTCACACCATGGACTTATAATGTAGCCAATAAATATGAATTGTTTCTTTATGATAACTTCCTTTTCGTGTCAATCTCCTCAGTATATTTTTGTTGATGTTTCTAGCTATTACGTTCATGATGGAACTGGGGTCTGAACTTCTCGTTCAAGATGCAAAGAAAAGTACTTTCGTAGAACATAGATTTCTGAAAGTTTAACTTAACCAAAAAAAACCCAAAAAACTCCATACAACATGAAGTAAGTATCGGTTTCACAACATACTTGAAAGAAATGTGTCAACGCACTATTATCAATATCTTATAAAATGCCACCCAATAATTCCCATAGACGATATTCTTGCAGGATAATATAATTGTAAACTCACACACAGATCAAATAACGTTTCGGAACTTATAGACGACAAAAACAACTAAATTATAAAATCATGGACACACGTAAAGTTTTATACTCGCATACAAAAATAATTTTATTGCAAGTACCAGTTATTGAGATATTATCTGATGAATATTGAAAGCAAATATTTCGAAATACACTGTAACACTTTAAAAAAAAATGTTTTTTGTTTATTCTTGATGTCAATCTTAATTTACTACCTTCATCAATAATTTTATCACACACACTACATCTACTGTATCAGAGGTGGTCTACATGTAGACACGTAATCTCCAGGTTTACATGTAGACACGTAATCTGCAGGTATACATGTGTGCTGAAGTTCTTCAAATATATCCAGTTCGTTTTCTTCTGCATAAACAAGTAAGTAATACTCTCTATTTTTCCAAATAGAATTAGAGGCTTTGGATTCGGGATTTCCCTATATATACCCCATACTACTCAAAGTAGCAGTGCCCCTTGATGAAAGTATTACTTATAGCACGTGACTCCGTATATCAAGATGGTTGCTGATCCAATATCGCATGGAATCTTTCCTTTTGACCCAGTATTTCAAGATGGTTGCTGACCCATCTGTCCATGGCACATGCCCTTTGACCCAGTATATCAAGATCACATGGATCTAAAAAAAGATCCACAATGTAAACAAGAATTCACGAGTTGAATTCAAATCCGCTACCTCTTAAGCACAGGGCGAACAATAATAATAAGCAACAATAACAAGCAACTATTGCCCAGAAATGGTTCATCTCTTCTCATTGTCTGTACTTCTTCTTCTGCGTTCGTTCTACATACATGATACATTTTTGTCTTTTATTTAAAACAATGTTTCGTTTACTGACACTAACTTTCACAACAATGAACCCAAGGTTATAACTTACATTTTAGAAATAACCCCAGATGGTCTAAGAAAAAAACCTTTGCTGTGGCACCACCGACTAAAATCAACGTTAAAAGTTATGTACATATATTGTTACTAATACAGAATAATTGACATAATTTAAAATGTAAGAGCATATCTCTACATACATTTTTCATTTTAAAAAAAAAGTTGTAATATCAAAGGTTGCCATTGAAGGTTGATCTTCAACATTTCACTTCAACTAATGTTATTTGTATAGATATTGTTTTTTTTATTATTTTTACCGAATTTGCAGAAAATTCTCTTTCCCATTTACATGAACAATTGTTTTTAAATTACAGGCCAAAGTTAAAATTAATTACACGGAAAAACGAAAATGAATTACAAACAAAAATTAAAATTAATTACAAGCCAAAATCAAAATTAATTACAAATCAAAATTAAAATTTATTACAAGCCAAAATCAAAATTAATTACAAATCAAAATTAAAATTAATTAAACCCCAAAATTAAAATTAATTCGCTGATAATATTAATTAAATTTTCACATTGTCTTTAAATAATACAGGAAAAGTGACCGCCTGAAATACGTTATAATTACATATATTTTCATATATGTACTAAATTCTTTCTTTGCTACCTCAAATAACGCAATGTATATTCGTCTTCTGTGCTCATTCTCAAATTCCTTCTCGTAAACAGGCGGTCATCCATAGATCTGAATGAGTCGTGTTGTGGTTTACGGCTTTGTCTCAATAGATGTGCATTTTGACATTACATATCCGACTTCATATCTTTGGACCTCTTTGACATATTAAATGAGGTAGCTAAATCCACAGTCCAAACCTCATTAAGCTCCTCGCACTGAAACTAAATCGTTACTGTTATTTGCTCCACGTATGCACATAAAACACACGAGCTAACGTTACTAATTTTCTTTACTAAATATTCTACATATTCTACGTATTTCTTCCTGCTTACAAACAATATCTCTCTTATAGGAAACTATCTATCTCATTGAACAGTAACAATCTTACAGCACATGGAGATAACAATTTTTAACACTCGCATCTGCTTATCTTCAAATGCGGTTACCTGCTGCCATACGTAGATTGTGGAACCTGATAACTGTATTTTTTATTTAAATATAATAGAACAAATTTTAACGTTTAAAGAATCCTAATTCTTACCAAGAAGTAAAATCAAGAACATATACCGCTATCTTCTTAATCGACTGGAGAATGAGGAATGCAAACGCGGGTTTATATATTCAGATAAATCTTCGCGCGCAGGAATGACTATAAAATTGTGTCAAAAGCAAACAAATCACACGTTTTCACTAAACGTGGTCAAGTTCTAATCACTCTTAGCAAAGCTTCGACATCTGCACCAAATTCGAACTGAGACAACATTGACGCATGGAAATTAAATTACTACACGTAAATCATGAAGTCGATATTTTCAATCTATGCTTCTCAAGCCGCAGTTTACATATCTGAACAGAACAACAACCGTGATTGGTTATATCTTGTGTATTTCTAACGGCAGCAGCTTTGATTTAGAAAATTGTAATCGTCAGTTTCATTTCTGCTCAATCAGAAGGTGGCACCCCACCCCACCCTAATGATCTCTTAGAAATCAGCGATAATGTACCTTACCTTGCAATATGCTAGTGTCTGTATTAATTTGGTATACGTGAGGTAAGGTTAATAACTATGTGAAGTCGTAGAAGGTTGAGAATTGTAGGATACATTTTATTGGATCACGACGAATGTCTTTTGTGTATCAAGTGTTTACTCCGATGAGCTTTCAATACTTTTTTCTCTTTCTTTATGTTTTTCTCCCTATTCTTGTGTATTTATCTTTTTGTAAAGAATTAAATAACTGATGTGTATTCCTATAGTAACTCTTATTGAGACAACACTAAACCCCGGTGTTACTCGCTGTTTCTAACCGTGACTCTCGACTGAACATGTTTTTTTAGCTGAATTAGTGTGGCCTTCATTCGATACGTTTTTAAACAATTATTTTCACAATATCCATTGGTTAATTTGTATATACTTGGAATAGCTTTGTCTATTTGGAATGCGATTCCAAGTATATACATATTGATAATCGGGGGACACGGGAATAGTCAAGAAAAGTAACCAATAAAGGCCACATTAATTCACAAGACAGGTCTGAAGAAGCACTAAATCACCATTTCAAAACCATGTAGCAGGTATTGGAATAAATAACAGTTATGTGGTTTCAAAATGTCATTCAAATATCAACATTATGTGTAGTGTCGCCTACACAAGAGTTAATATTATGCTTTCAACATAGACCCCAATACGGCAATATTCGCCTTTGCTATCAGTATTGAACTTTTCATTCTATCTATTAGAAATTTCCAATATTTGCCGTTACGTCATCCACACTAGCTCTCTAGTTCAGGGGCGGGCTACATTATTGGAATAAGTGGGTACAACTCAGAAGTGTTTGGCTGGGACAGCAGAAACGCTGCTGCGACATACAGTAAACATTAATGTAAGTCTTTTAAAGCTCTCTTAAAGCTCTCTTAAACCTAGCTATCCGCGAGTAATTCCTCCTTACAGAATAGGATCTGCAGCATTTTAAGTCAGACATTTAGTCGCCTCACATGTAGAACATCACAAGTTAGCACCGAACACTGTCTCCATAGGCCTACATCTGTTTCGTTTTGAACACTGTTTAACTAGCAACTTAAACGGGCTACGAAATCCCTTCCTTCCATCAATGTTGCTGTATAGTATAGTACTTTACAGTTTTGCTGCGATAGTTTGGGATCTGATAGTTTATTGAGGAGCTAGTTAATATCGTCTTTCTAAATCATTCTTGTTGGACAATAAACATGTTCTGGTGAGTTTATTTTCGCATTCCAGTTTATGTTCACTTCAGTATACCCTCGAGAGTATCCTGAAGTATTGTATAGTTTTCTTGTCACTCTTAATGTAATGTAACAATCCCATGTATTGTGACATATACATAAACAGGCAGCATGTAATAAAACATTTCATAATTTAGTATTTTATAATTTAGTATTTAATAATTTAGTATATCATAATGTAGTATTTCAAATTTATTATTTCATAATGTAGTATTTTATAATTTAGTATTTAATAATTTAGTATTTCATAATTTAATATTTCATAATTTAGTATTTCAAATTTAGTATATCATAATGTAGTATTTCAAATTTATTATTTCATAATGTAGTATTTTATAATTTAGCATTTCATAATTTAGTAATTCATAATTTAATATTTCAAATTTAGTATTTCATAATTTAGTATTTCATAATTTAGTATATGTGAAGCTGATTAATTCTCGGTCAGTTTTCTAATATTCCAATGTTGGGACAATAATGTACTCGCGGAATCGTAGACCGCGCTACTGTTATTGTGCTTCAACGTTGAAATATATATCAAACTAAATGGGAGAGATCACATTAGATGCGGCGTGTATTGACGAGCTAAAACATTTAATTCATTCAACGTCAGAAGTAAATAAGAGTGTTTCGACAGCTTACCAAATATGAAGGACGTATGTATTTATTGCTTCATGCTGAGAAAACACTTTATAAGCTGTACTTAAATTGTAATCCACGGACCAATGTGTTCAGTGTTCTGGACTCTGCGGTTCCTCGAAGACGTGACGAAATATTATGAATCTTTATATTTACAGTAAAACAGAAATAAAAAACAACAAAGTACCCAGAAGATCAGAAACAAGGATACATACTGTACACGTTATTTATTTTAGAGAAACTTCACACATTTTGATAAATGTCGATTGCACAGAGACATCGATGAAAATTTGAATGGGTAAGGTTCGTGCCATATATCATGCAAGATCGGAGGCTAAACTCTCATGTCTAAGAAGACATCCATGTAGCTGAATATCAAAGTCTGCAGACCAGACAAAATCTAAATTTCCGATGGGACAGACTTTCAAATAAAACTTTTATATTTTATTATTCACCACATTACCATTACATTTTCAATTGCAGACATTATTTACTTTCGTTACCAGTATCACATATATAATTAATTTCAGAACAATTTGAAATATAGAATATTTGAAGGTAATGGGCAGAAAAATATTTATATATAAAGGTGTCTGCCGCAACAAAACTTTTGAGAATCGCTGCACTAGACAGCGGTCAACGTCATGATGTTTGAAATTCAAAATTATATCATAAATTCAATTTCTAGATTTCAATGAAACTGTTATTAACTATTATCTGAAACTTTTATCTGTTATGTATATTATTTCACTATATTTGTACAAGATATATGATTCTTCTTCTTCAGCGTGCATTCTCCCACTGAATATTTCTTGTAGTAGGACTATGATCCTACTAAATTTTCAGAAAGATGTAGTTCAGAAAATGAAAATGGTTTGCGTCGCCGTTTCATTTGCGGCAATGGCTCGACACATCAGTTTTCGGCGAAATTTATGGCTTAAAACTACATTTCTTCTCCATACAATAGTAACGTTGTAATGTATATTCATGATTCAAAGTCCAGATTTAATATCATTTGAAAGAGCACAATACATACAGCAGTGAAAATCAACATATTTAAATGCTTAATAATACATATTCTTTTGGTTTTAAATCTGTTTGATTTAGACGTGCAACGAGACACGACTCACTTTGTAAAACTATTTTCCCAGAAATGGTCTAGGTAAGAAAGATAAATGTCGGGAAAAGAAAATCCTGGATTGACAATATAAAGGAATGATTTCGACATTACCTTTCTACGCTCGTGTGAATGGCTGAAGATAGTGTTTAGAATGCTTTTTGTACTGATGTCTCCGGCGCAGCATCACTACAACCTTAATGGGTTATGGATATTTTTATTATTATTGTATTTACATGGCATGTGAGACTTGGACAATTACAGCTGATACGGAGAGGAGAATACAGGCTTATGAGAACAAATGTTACAGATGCATATTGTTCGTCCACTATACAGAACATAAAAGCAACATTTAGATGAGAACCATAATCTCCTTCTACGATCAATAGTTAAACATCAAGTAAGATATTGATCATGTATATAACTATAGAACCGTTTGTTTTATGTCATCGTGGGTTTCTTGTTCTGTCGAGAAGCTACTGTGAACCAGAATGTCGTTCTGTGAACAGAGAAACATGGGGAAATCCTGTAGTATATATTCGGGACCAATACCAATTCATTGATCTCTCTTCCAAACCACAGACCAATTCACTGATCTCAATATATTCTAGATCACAGACCAATTCACTGATCTCAATATATTCTAAACGACAGACCAATTCATGTATCTCA
The DNA here is from genome assembly GCA_034231615.1 of Meghimatium bilineatum. Lineage (NCBI taxonomy): Eukaryota > Metazoa > Mollusca > Gastropoda > Stylommatophora > Philomycidae > Meghimatium > Meghimatium bilineatum. Next base: position 64,474,396 of record CM067321.1, on the reverse strand, counting down.
ATATCATCCCCTGACTTCGCCTGGTGAATGATGAAGAAACAAATGATGGAGAAACAAATGATGGAGAAACAAATGATTTGTGTCTGTACTGCTGATCTGCAGATGCAGGCAGCAGAGTTTCTGACACCGATTCGGTGTAATTATGATTTTAAACACCGGTGTACCGTTCTCATTCTAAAAATCGTGACTTGTTCATTTCTGTTCAATGTGTACATGTTGTCTTACTCGGCGAGTATAGTTTCCGTTTAGTTCTTTTCATAGATGTCACATTTATTGTATTATCAAAGACTTTGCGTCCATGAAACTTTGAGTTATGCGGGTCTGAATGAGCTTTTTGGCCAAAGCGTTTGCTTTTTCTTGTGAGGGATATCACAGTGAGCTCGTATATATTGTAATACTACAGTAACTTTTCTTTACATAATTCAAGGGCCCTTTACAATTTGTCGGACATTTTTGGAATATATACTTATATACTTATATATATATATATATATATATACGGCAGAAAGCATAGAATATATGAATATATTAGATTAGGTAAGATAGATAGATATATAGAAAGATAAATAGATAGATAGGTAGGCAGATAGATAAGTATGTGTGCATATATATATATATGTATATACAATTTTGCTATATGATCTCTTCAGTGGTTCAGTTGTCTTACATTAGTACTAATGCTATAATAGTAAAGGGAAGGCGTGGAGGATTGACTTTATGGAACTCTGTTTTTCCTTTGTGCATCTACTCCCTTTCAAAGAAGCGGTGCTCCATATGCCGAGAATATGATGTAGTTCCCTATCAACAAACGGTAATTCCTAGGGATCTCCCCCCAAAAAAGTCTACTTTGTTAGCAAGAAGTTTAAAGCTGGATTAGAACCGTATACCGCGTGAATACAAAGCAAACAGTTTAGCCAATACGACAGAAAGATTGCAACATTAATATTTCTAGTTATTTTTTATTATTTCAGGGATAATGAGTTTGCAAACAATATAATTGCCAATCAAGCACATAATTAACTAATCAATAAACTAACAGCAAAATAAGTAAGTAAATAATTAACTAGCCTAAACAATTACACACACAGTTAACTAAACAGCTAAACAAATAGACACATACTTAAATATATACATAACTAAATATATAAATAAATACATAATTACATACATAAATAACTAAACATATAAATAATTAAAAAGTAAAATAAATAATAGATACATATCAAAATAGAACAATTAGTAAATATAAAAATAGCGGAAAAGATAGATACATAAATATATAGGGTATAAATACCAACATAGAGAAATAGCTAAATAGATACATAATTGAATGGAAAAATGGATACTATATAAATAACTACACTGCAAAAAAAATGATAAAGAATTAAATAGTAGTCTAAACAGATAAATAACAAAATTTATAAATAATTAGTTCGACAACTAAATAGATAAATAACTAAATAGATAACTGACTGAATAGGGAAATGACTAAATAGGTAAATAAAAACTACCAATAAAAACATCTATTGACGGATTGAATAACGCCTAATAATACAAAATAATAAATAGGCATGCACAATAGGCATCGCGCATTAAATGAAGAATTAATTTAAAAAGTTGAGACTTACGGATTTACTGACTAAAAGTTTAGTTAACTAACAATCAAAACAAACAATCACACAAACAAACCACCTTTAAAATAAAACTGTTAATACATCATACGTCCAGTTAGAGTTGGTAGACGAAATGTGTGGCTGTGTGATAAATATCATGTGCCCTCGCTGTTTCACGACCTGTAGAGGGTTATTATCTTAAAATTAGCACTCCGACAAAAAGAAATCGAGTTCCTTACCGGCAAATGAATTCTGAACACACTGTTATGATACCAATTCTATAACCTTTCGAGCATGTCTCACACCACTAAGTAACTCACTGTCTAATTAATGGACATACTTATCTCATTGGCTTGTTATCAACATACATATATTTGCCTGAAATCGTAACAAACAATTTAACAAGAAAATTTAACAAATTACAGAATATTCCTACTTAATCGACGTTTTGACTAAACTATCTTCACCAAGTACAGAACGATACACATTCGTGTGTGAATACGCTGGTTCATTACGGAAAACAAACAGCGTTTAGAAAGCTAATCACGAACATACCATACTTGATTACGAAACCTAACGGAAACCGGATGAAAAGTAACATCAAGACTATAAATGAAGAAATGAGCAACAGCTGGATATTAGGACATACCAGTGTATCAATGAACCGACCGATTTACGAAGAAAATTTTTTTTTAAATATGAATGAAACAACACATAAAATCCCACGTCAAAAGTCAGATACGTACAACTGACAAATGTATTTAAAATTAAATGGTCGTATTACATATAAAACGTTACTGTTTATGCCTTTTTTCAAGCGTCCATCAATCTCCTGCTAGGATATTCTGTGGCATCCTTGCTCAATCGAAAATATACAATTTATCACTAGCGAAACAAGCTGTTATAATTTATATGGAGATATGCACACAAAAAATGACATTATTTAGCGGAAAATATTACAACATCTTGTGAGAAATGTATCTTGAATTATTGACGGCAAATACATGTTGCTTGAGTTAATGAATGCGCTGAAGAAATTCAGAGTGGAACGGTTACCTCGTGCGGAAAGAATGGGAAATTGCGTTGAGTTGAACGGTGAATATACAGGGTTGCCCATAAATTGAGAAACATATTAACCATAATAAATGTGTTTTTCATAACAGAAAGTATCTTAAAACGGCTTGCTGTTATTATTAATGAATAATAAATATGCTTTTATTTGTATATGATATGGTAGACTAAATCTTAATTTAATACAAAAATCATGTTCATTATTTCCTGTCATTTAATTTCTGATTTGTTCAATTATTTATGGATGCGCTGTTATCGATATTTCTTCGGATGCAGAATGTAGGATTTATATCGTACTTATACATCTTACAGAAATGGAAGAATCATCAATTATAGAAAGTAGATATTAGCTTAAGCTTGAAGATTTAAGGTATTGCCTTCAGTGGGCAGTATGAAGGAGCAAGGTTGTTTATTTTCTCAAAGATCGAAGGGTATGCGTTTTTTTTCAGAGATTGACGGTATTACAGCTATCAGAGATTGACGGTATTACAGCTATCAGAGATTGACGGGGATATGTTTGGAGAGAATGACGCTCCATTGAATGTGATGCGCTTTCAGAGATAGATAATGTCACGGATGTCGGATATTGAGAGCGATACGTCTTTTCATCTTCTTCTTCTGCTTTCGTTCTCAAACTCCTGCAGATCAGCAGGATGTAGTCCGGGGAAAAGAATGCGTTTTGTCATGGTTTACAGCATTACTGCGATATCTGCGCCTTTCGGCCTGACACATCCGACTTCAGCATGCCTTTATATGGGACCCTATATGGGATGGGACAGCAACTCCATCCCATAACCTCCTTAGTCGCCTTTAATGACATGCTTGGAAGGTAAACAGTGTTGCTATTCTTTGCTCCCTTTTCGGGCCCCGGCAACACATGGGCGATGCGTCTTTTAAAGAGTGAAGGTGATACAACTTTCATAGAAGGAGAATAATATATTTTTTTCAGATAATGAATGTGATACATGTGGTAGAGAGAGAGAGAGAGAGAGAGAGAGAGAGAGAGAGATAATGTGTTTTCTCTATCCTTAACGTAGATGACTCAAGATTCAACAAACATAATGAAGTTGCTATATTGAAATTGCTAGACTGAAGCTGATGGTTAATGCAGATATAATGAAGTTGCTATATTGAAATTGCTAGACTGAAGTTGATGGTCAATGTTCGGATTGAACACGGTAAACCTATTTTTAAGCCTTTAGCATCTCCTGTCTAACTTCTGGCGGATGCTCTAATTATATTCTCCACACTTGTCAGTAAGCGTTGAGCTGCATTTTGCGACAAAATTCCAGATGGGCCGTGCTATTGAAAGTACCTTTAATGTTGTCTGTCTGGCGTTATCCTGTCTGTTCCTTGGATTAATGGCTGATGCAGATTACATCATACAACTTTGCAGATTGTCATTCTTTCTCATAAAATTTTCAAATCATATCCTGTGTTATCTCTCAATACACTAAACGCAAAATGATATACACAATCTTCTTCTTCTGCGTTTGGTCTCAAAAGCCTGCATATTAGAAGGGTTCAGTCCGGAGAACGGGATACCGTGTGTCATAGTGTATCGCTGGGTTGCAGTATCTGTGCCTTGCGGCCTAAAACATCCAACATCAACGTGGTTTCTGGGTTACTCTGTGAGATGGGACAGCTATTTCCACTCCAAGCCGTCTTAGTCGCGTCTCGCCACATGCATGGCAGGACGCAGTGATGATATTCTTTGCTTCCCAGTAGGGCCACGGCAGAGAACATAAGGGGAAGTGCCTAATTAATTTTATACCAACCCTTTTCACCGAACATTTACTTTCATATGTTCCGGCACTTCTAATAAGTGCAGATATTTCATCAGTTACATTCTGTATGTCACGGGTTTTTTGATAAGTGTAGATATTTCATCAGTTACATTCTGTATGTCACGGGTTTTTTGATAAGTGTAGATATTTCATCAGTTAGATTCTGTATGTCACGGGTTTTCTGATAAGTGTAGACATTTCGTCAGTTACATTCTGTATGTCACGGGTTTTTTGATAAGTGTAGATATTTCATCAGTTACATTCTGTATGTCACGGGTTTTCTGATAAGTGTAGATATTTCATCAGTTACATTCTGTAAATAGAATGCAGATGTAACCAACCAGCAGAGACATTTATACTGGTATACTCAGTTGAGAAATTATTGATTCTTTTGATTCTTGATTAGAAACTGGCTTCACAGCTCGTGGGGCATTCCCATAAGTGCTCCGCCCTCCGTCCCAGCAGCCATCTCATTGTATGAAGACGTAGAGTCTCGGTCAGGTGTTGATTGCATGATCTTCGGAACAGTCCAAAAAATATTTTTCCTTCCCTCACCTTTAGATTATCCCATTCCTAACATTATATGTATGTGTACAATCTCAGCCTCAATTTTTATGTTTTATCTTTTCTCAGCATTGCGCCGTATATGGCCACATTTCCTGCTAATAAGTCGGCTCTCTCGTTTTCTCTGACTCTAGCATGATCAGCGCAGTATATCCACGTAATTCTTTGGACAATTGATTTGCTCTATAAGTCCCATCATTCTTTTCTCAGCATGTACTTTTTTATCTTGCGCAGCTTTGAGAGTCTGTGAGTATTACCGAGTGTGTGCTGATGTATCAGTTATCAACCAATTACATGCTGCTCCCTCTATCTTCCTCCTCATGTTCGGTGTGACAGTGTTTATGCTGAAGATTTCCCAACCAACTTTACGCCGTTTCTGTAGGCAACACAACCCCAAATGTTTTTATTTGTGTTTCTGTTAACGGAGCCATCTGTGTATATCATTATGTCCTGTGGTTTCGAGTGTAGCTGGTTGAGTTCATGCACTGTAACCTGGGCCCTGACACCCGTCCATTTTCGACACGATCTATCTAGTTGTATTACTACTTTAGTCAGTGATTTCTTCTCAGTTGATAAATTAAATGCGATAGCTCATCGCAATCGTAGAGAAAATTCTACACTCGGGAAACGTAATTTAATGTTCAACGACTTTCATTAATAATAAAACAATGTTAACCATCTTGGTCTCTTTTTCTTCTGTCTTTCATGTTAATCAGATTTATTCAAACATCTACTTTCATTAGAAACATCACTTATCGAACTAGGTTGAAATATATACGTTCATTAAAAATTTCAAATGTTTAAGTTAATCAGACTACTTTAAGTTAAACAAACGACTACTTTCATTTAAAAAAATAACCAAATATGTATTTTCTCAGATCGGTTTACACATCTATGGTAATGATATATATAATAAGTTTGTTAATTAAATCGATTAAAAAGTCTACTTACATTAGAAATATCGAAAATTTAATTGATTCAGATAGATTGGAAATCTACTTTCATTAGAAACAGCAACCACTTATGTTAATCGGATACACGTATGTTCCTTCTGCATGTTGAGCATCTAGGTTCAGCAGATGCATTTAAACATCTTCTTCCATTCATCACCAATTACATCACAGTACAGGTCTTGACATTATGCTCGTACATGTCGTCTTCTGCTTTCGTTCACTTGACGCATGTTCTATATCTGTAAATCGGTCTCCTGAATACAACTCACTGTCTTTTGTAGTTTACATATTTGCCCATAGAGCTTTGATTCCAGTGTTGTTTCCCACGGCCAATATGTCTGCCTCAGCATTTCATACTCAGAACACTCTTGAAGTATATGTTTAACATTATGTTCTGTCTATCCATATGTACACATCGCCGTATGGTCAATCTTGAATATTGTGTGCATGTTACTGCGGAGTCGGTTGTGTTAGGTTCTGAGGCGTAGAATTACAACTTGTATTGATATATTCATAATGTGATAGTCATCTTGTGTTGGTGTTTGTGGCTTTCTTATTGACTTGATCATCTATTTTGTTTCTGATGGGAGGTGGTAGGTATATCTGGTTGCTCTTCAGCAGCACCTTTCTTAGCCATTTGGACTGCCTTTTTCATTTCTTGGTATTCTACGGTGAGAGAGTATCCCCTACATAGTTGCTCTAAACTGGTAAGACAGTTCATTATGTCGTTTCTGTTAGTATGTTAGTTTTCCAGAATGGAGAGCTCGAAGCTCTGACCTTGCACTGTCAGGGATACCACGGGCTGTCGGCCAGGGTTGGAGTTGTGTATGTGGTCCTGTATCATATATAGACCGATGTGTCTTGGTTCATTTCAAATGCTTTCAGTAAGGTCTAGCGAGTCCTTGTAGTGCTTCTTTTGGCCACCTTGATATCGTGTACCCTTCTCCAGCTCACTATATAGAAATATCTTTGGCAGACGATAGTCTGGCATACACACCAAATGCCGTGCCCATCGAATCTGTGTCTGCATCAAGATAGTGTCAATGCTAGGAATACAAGATACATCAAGGACAGTAGTATCTAATGTTCATACAATTTCTGAGACAAGTTAAGTGAAAGTGATTGGGTTTATTTACATGACGTCTATACACAGTCCATGTTTCACAGGCGTATAACAACACTGGAAGCACCACTGCTCTGTAAACTTTCAGCTTAGTCCGTAGGTTAATGTCATAATGTTATCGTATATAATCATAATCTATTAACTGCGTTTATTCTTTCTATATCTTTAGATATTTTTTATGTTTTCTATATTAATATATTATATCATCTTTATCATATATCTACATTGCAAAATTATATATATATATATACGTATATATATATATATATATATATATATATATATATATATATATATATATATATATATATATATATATATATATATATATATATATATATATATATATATATATATATATATATATATATATATATATATATATATATATATATATACTCAATCTACCCTATATACATATATATATATATATATATACTCAATCTACCCTATACATATATACATATATATATATATATATATATTATATATACTCAATCTACCCTATATATATATATAAGGTTGCGGAGGTTCTGAAAGAGTCAAATGCTGGACGGGGCGTAACTGATATTAGATAGAGACAATCTTAATTTTGAAAACGTTATGAGAGAGAGGTCAGGAAACATAGTTAATACTGGCTAGATAGAAGACAAGAGAGATATAGGTCGATATCGTGAAAACAAAAAGGAGATAGTATGACATCATCAATTACGATACTGTTAAAAAATACTGAAAATAAAGTTATGGAGATCCTTCATCGCCTATGACAGTCGGCTCGACGGCTCTTGATGATGATGTTTATATTGTAGGTATATGTGTATATTATATTAAAACTTTTAAATAATATTTATGTTATATATTATTTGAATGCATGACTTCGTGTACATAGAAGATTGTTTGAGAAATTATAGAGAAGTCGTGGGAACAATCCAGAGGAAGTATGGAATATATCAGTAATGTTGCCAGCAATGTGAAACAAAACTATTTGTATTAATTAATTCTGCCAGGAACATCCTCCGAAAAGAGAAATGCAACGTTATCCAAATATTTTAAACTATTTTGTTCACAATGTCACAGTGAAGATTACGAAACACATAAACAAACACAGTCCACATGTATGTAGGTTCCTCGCGAAACAATTAATCGACTACAAAGCTAAGATGCTACACGAACCAATAGGCGTTGATGCCGGAAACACAAGTATCATGTACAGATATTGGTTGGTTGGTTGCTGATCCAGCAGTCCATGGGCTCATGCCCTTTGACCTAATGCCATTAAATGGCATTATATTGCTGGGAAGTCTGTGGATTTTCGGCCCACCCGGGACAAAGCCAGAGAATAACTATCACACCTCCAGGAAGGTAGGTTTCAACCTATGCACTGCTCCGAGCCACTGTAGCCATGATAGGGTTCACTGTGCTCATTCCCCGCCACCAATTGACTATTGGTAATGCCGAACTTCTCTATTGCTCCAGGCATGCAAGAAAATGTTTAAGTCAAAAGGATTGTCACTTTATGAGTCACTGTGCCTCTATGATGGGCCTCAGCTATAGGAAAAACAGTTATTTCAGTTTCCTCCTCTTCTGTGCTGCATAGTACATCTCTGGCTCCCTCCCAACCACAGAGGGTGCATACATATATATTCAGGCAAATATGAAAAAACATTTCAACAACAAAACAAAATCATAACTGTATAGATGACATGCCATGAAGCTTCTATAAGAAGATAACTTCAATATAACGGCATGTCATCCACTAAGGTTTTCTGTTGCATGGATGGTATGTCTAGTGGGCCATTGGTGAGACCCACAGATGCAACCACATGCGTAATGTACAAATATTAAACGGTAGGTCCAAATGTATTTCTAATAAGAGTAATATGTAGCTTTCATGAATTATGATACAAGTAGTCCACGAGATCAACAAGCAATCAGCAAGCCAACCAACCAAGGAATCATAATAATAGAAAGAAAAAGGTAACCTAATCCACTTGAAATATAACAATATTCACCAACCACTATCAGTCTGATACACAGCGCCAAAATGAACAGAAATGGGTATAATAGACACATATGTTAATGAGGCACATGTTGGTTTCATATCAGGCAGAGACACCAGAGATCATATATTCAACATGAGAATTATAGTAGAACGATGTACAGAAATCAATATAGATATACATGCATATTTCATTGATTACACCAACAAGGCTTTCGATTGTGTACAACATCACCAAATATGGACAAATATTAACGACATGGTTTTTCCAAAACAGATCATTTATCTGATCACAATGCTGTATCAAGAACGAGAAGGATCAGTAAAAGTAAATGGAAACACATCAGAGTGGTTTAGCAAACAGAAAGGAGTTAGACAGGGATGTATACTTTCCCCGTACCTATTTAACATATATGCGGAAATCATAATGTGAAATGTAAAGGAATATATGACACACATATTTTCAACCTCTAACCATCGGAGGTCAGCAGAACCCAGAAATCAGATATGTAGACGATACTTTCATTTTAACAACACACAAAGACGGTCTAAGACAAATGATTATATAAACCACCAAAAAAACAACAACAACACAGCGACGTTCCACATCTGTTTCTAAATATGAGGGAAACTAAAATTATGACAACTGATAACGTACACTCTTAACCATAAATTGATACCTATGAACTGGAAGACGTATCACACTTCCATTATTTATGTACAAACATAAATAGTTCAGGGAACTGTGCATTAGAAATTAAGAGAAGGATGGCAATGACGTTTTCGAAACTTGCCTAAATGGAAAATCTCTGGCAAGACATTAGTAGCAAAGTAAAACTGTGTATGATAAGAACATGCATATTCCCTGTGACAATATACGGCTGTGAGACTTGGAATCTAAATAAAACAGTGGCTAAGAATGTTGTGGCCTTCGAATTGAAACGCTACAGAGACATTGTGCATATATCATGGACAGCAAAACAAGACAAACAAAGAAGTATTACAATCATTAAACGTCGAATAAGGCTGGCCCCTAAATAACAACATAACAAGAAAGCTGAACGTTTTGGTAATTTAAAGAGACATAACATCATGGAAAGACTAATAGCAGAAGGTATAGTAAACGGCAGCAGAGGAAGAGACCGCCTATGCCGACGATGGACAAACGATATATCTGAATGTTTAAACATGTCCCTGGAGGAGACAGGTCACCTCGGCCAGGATCGTGAGATGATACGACAGGCCATAAAGAAGACTACGTTCTGCAAAAAAATGTCACACGATGATAGGATATATGTTGTTTCTATATAAACAGATGAACTGTATTTGCATTGTACTCAGTGATCAAATATGGTAATATTTTCTCTGTCCTTGCAAACATTGTCTCAATATGTCTCTATAATATCGTGTACGTAATAGTAGCAGCATAAATACGTGACAAGGACGAGACGTTCCCTATCGGAAGCTACTTTCATGTTAGCTATTATCTCTAGAAACCGTCGTCTACTGTTAGAACATCAGACAAGGTCCATGAATATGGAAAAAAAATCTACAAGGGAAGCAATTCGAAGGACAGTGTAGATATTTTCTCCCTTAGTTGTTTATGGTCACGTTACGAAATAATATCTTTTGTTTAAGAAGCAATGTAATAAAGGACTATATTATATATATTGCTTCGTCTGGATGGTATTACTTTAGAACAGTGGACTAGTTACTTTAATTTTGTCTTAAATATTTTACTTTCTGTTTATTTCCTTATTTATCTAAGATTACATGTCTGGTCTACGAGAAACGGAATTCTAAATTTGGAGAAAGGAAAATGATGGAGGAGCGCGGTAGACTAGTTGATAGTGAGCTTGATTGCTATCAAGGGGTTACAACGTGCCAGGTTCGAAACCACGACCAAAACAACAACAACAACAACAATAAAAACACCAGTGTTGTGAGTTCTCGTTTGACACGATTCTTCTTCCAGTCGCCTCAGTTGTAAATGAGTACTTGACGCATGAATAATGGGAGGTAAAAAAAAAACAAAGATGGGAACTACTCACCCCACCTAAACATTGCTGCGGCTTAGTACATTAAGAGTTATCTTCATCCCCGAAGCAGGTTGCTGCCATAGGAACTATCTTTACCTTTAATATGATATATTTGGATATTTCAAAAGCAATAAATTACATTTTAAGGCAGATTTTGCTTTTTGTTTACATTAAATTTAAATTTAACCGAAGCGATATTTGTGTACTCAAAGGTTGGGTGCATAGGGCTCGCATTGTTCTCATGAAACCCCTGGGTTAGCAGATAATCAAGATTCTAAAAGTACCTTCTCGTGGTGCACCCTGTAAACAGAAATACAGCTACTCTTACTGTATTAGGTCTGTTGATTATCCTCTTCGTACACCGGACACGTCAATAGGCGATCCGATCTCCATTCCAGTAAATCTCCCTCAGGGTATAACGGCTGATGGTTCCGATTGTATATTGGTTCACTGCTCTGTTTTAAATCTTTGTCTGGTTTTCTCTACGCGCCACGCCCATACTAACTCTCAATTCTGGCATTCTCGATATTGATTCATGCTCATTCATCTCATTCATGCTCATTCATCTCATTCATGCTCATTCATGATCATTTATGCTCATTCATCTCATTCATGCTCATTCATCTCATTTATGCTCATTCATCTCATTCATGCTTATTCATGCTCATTTATGCTCATTCATCTCATTCATGCTCATTTATGCTCATTCATCTCATTCATGCTCATTCATCTCATTTATGCTCATTCATCTCATTCATGCTCATTTATGCTCATTCATCTCATTCATGCTCATTCATCTCAAAATTAATCTCATTCATGCTCATTCATCTCAAAATTAATCTCATTCATGCTCATTCATCTCAAAATTAATCTCAGTTATGCTCATTCATCTCATTCATGCTCATTCATCTCATTCATCTCAAAATTAATCTCAGTCATGCTCATTCATGCTCATTTATGCTCATTCATCTCATTGATGCTCATTTATCTCAAAATTAATCTCATTTATGCTCATTCATCTCATTCATGCTCATTCATCTCAAAATTAATCTCAGTCATGCTCATTCATGCTCATTTATGCTCATTCATCTCATTCATGCTCATTTATCTCAAAATTAATCTCATTCATGCTCATTCATCTCAAAATTAATCTCATTTATGCTCATTCATCTCATTCATGCTCATTCATCTCAAAATTAATCTCATTCATGCTCATTTATGCTCATTCATCTCATTCATGCTCATTCATCTCAAAATTAATCTCATTCATGCTCATTCATCTCAAAATTAATCTCATTTATGCTCATTCATGCTCATTCATCTCAAAATTAATCTTATTCATGCTCATTCATCTCAAAATTAATCTCATTTATGCTCATTCATCTCATTCATGCTCATTTATGCTCATTCATCTCATTCATGCTCATTCATCTCAAAATTAATCTCATTCATGCTCATTCATCTCAAAATTAATCTCATTTATGCTCATTCATCTCATTCATGCTCATTCATGCTCATTTATCTCATTCATCTCATTCATGTTCATTCATCTCATTCATGCTCATTAATCCTCATTCATGCTCATTCATCTCATTCATCTCATTCATGCTCATTCATCTCATTCATGCTCATTCATCCTCATTCATGCTGTATTGTATCTGTGCATTGTGTCCCGCATCATTTACAGCAGAAAATGCAGAACCATTGGTCATGCGATCAATGTGAATGTCCGATATGTGTAGACCCAGCTAAGACATGGTGACCCTATAAGTTCACATTGGATATGGAAAAGGCAAAACACGCTAGAAGGCAGCGTTGTGTGTATGAATCGGTATAGTGGCAAAGGAGCAACAAGTCTCCAGAACGAGAACTGACGAAAGTGCTGTTCATGCTTGATAAATGCACATAGAAGACACCAGTCCCACCACAATAAACCCCATTCAAAGTAGGAGTCCTGACTGAGGTATTGGAAACGTCATCTTGATCATGCACTCCTGGATATCGAAAAAAAAGCTTTGAATACAGCTCGCGACTGCACACAGGAAACCATTGAACAAATGTCGGGGAGCACATTGTTCAAAAACTATCCACGGGGTGACGTGGGGAATTTCAGTGTGTATCAATCATATCACTGGATTCGCCAGTAACCTTAGCTACTGCGAAATGCGTCTTTATCAATAGTTCGTTTCATTTGTACGTATGTGTTTCGTTAAATTGTGACCATTGCTTCTAGTACTGTACCAAAAATACATATAGACTAAAGAATCCCTTACATTTCAGTTTTTCACGTGACTAGTTTTGTCGTATTTCGGTCGACAGAGGACACGTATAAAGTCTGTGCTTGATGCTGCAGTTGACTTTCTTCTGCGTGGCATGTCATCAGATTTATCCACCACGTCTCCCTCAGGGTATTTGATATCTCCGTTCGGTGTTGTACCCTATGTTTAATATAATATAGATGCATCATTGATTTATTATTAAAGAAAAATTATAATACAGCAAATGGAACTTGATCCAGGTCCACGTAGATGGCACCTTTTCGCCTTGCAACTTGAGTCTAAGTTTTTCGCCTTTCAACTTCGAATTTCAGGAATGCGGTGTTGTTTGGGCCATCGGAATGTTCATGACATTGATGTTACGGCCATTAAGTCGTGCTTCTCGAAAGACAGGACTCGCCTTGCGCTTGAGAATCGCTACATATACCTATTTGGCACTCTTAAACCCGTCGGGATCAATGAGTGCATTTCATTGATAATATCAAGTTGTTCCCTCATTTCTCTGTTCATTGTCATATGTATGTAGATGTTTTTGCATATTCCTTGTCAGTGTTGTTTTACCTCTGACCTAGTTACAAGTGTTCCGCCTTCATTTAACTCGATCATTTGAACGTCTATAAGTGTCGATCTTACTTGTTGTGGTCTGTTGTTTATGTTTAATTTTTAATTTTTTGTAAAAGCCTATTGGTCGAAACGTCAATTTGTGTGTTGTCATGGGTGTTTCCAGTGACTAACAAAACCTTATCATCCTGTTCCTGAATTTATCTGTTATATTTCTGTTTTTTTCAGTAAGTATATATTGTCGATCTTACACTGAAGTATGCGTTTTTCATGCCATACTCATCTTCGCTAACGAAGTAAGAACACATCATCAGTCTTTCAATATGCATAATTTTACTCGGTGAAGCCTATCTCCTTTCTGAAATTTCCAATATTGGCAATCTGTCACTCCACCCC
>CM067321.1:64372514-64457514 GCA_034231615.1 Meghimatium bilineatum | reverse complement strand
AAAAAACTGTTTTCAAAATTTATAAACATTTTTTGTTCACAAAAGTCATTATCTATTAATGTCAAAATATTGTAAGATCTGTTTTTAGCATGTTAAAAATGTATATCTCTTTCGCTAATTTTCAAATGTGTCGTAAATACGACTGGATGACCGATGGGTTCAGTGCCAAAATGTATCTCTTGGGACAAGACAGTAATTGAAATACATCTGTATATTCTTGTCTGGCACACTGGAAGCAGAAGATACAATTTATATTGTCTTTTATTGATATATATTGTTCCGTTTGCGTTTTCATAGACATTTTTCAATATTTTTGTGCTGTGAATAGAATTTCTAAAGTTGAACAAGACAGATAAATTTACGTGTTCATTCTTTGTATTTTGGATATTCTTTGTTAAATTTTTTTATGTTTACTCGAAGTTCGTCTGAAACGAATGTCTGATCGTTATAATTAACTTTACCTCATTTAAAACACGCAAATATTATATATATATATTTGAAATTAGGGCAGAGATGTACGTCGTTATATATTACGGTGATGTTTTGAAGGCATACAAATCAAGATATGTTTGAAGTCGTGTAATATGATCGTTGAGTCAAATCCCATTATAACAACTTGATACGGATCTATGAAATATGTATGTAATAACAGATATTCTCTATATACAGCATAAACAAAAAAAGATCAATATAATTGGGAATTTTAAAATGTGCTCTTAGGTAGGGAAATGTGTTATAAATATATCAATCATTCAATAAAACCCATAACCCTTCAGGGTCGTAGGGGTACCACATTGGAAGCTTCAGCACAGAGTCCTCCAGCGAATTCTATCCTCAGCGATGCGGATGAGTGTGGAAATATCTAGCCCTGTCCATTCCTTGATGTTGTCTGTCCATGTCTGTATTTGTCCTCCTCTGCTTCTTCCACCCTCGACAGTTCCCTGCAGTATTGTTTTTGACAAGGAATCGTGCCTGCATACATGTCCGAACCATGCTAGTTTTCGTCGTTTCACTATTGAAAGCAATGGCTCCTGGACACCTGCACACATCTCTATTTTATTTCTTACGTACACATTGGTCTTATGTTCCCTATAGGAAATTCGTAGAATTCTTCTGTAGCATTTATACTCGAAAGCCTGTAATCATCTCTCCATGTCCGCAGTGAGTGTCCAACTCTCACAACCATACAACACAACGGAAAGCACCAGAGACCTATACAGTTTGATTTTCACTCCATCACTGATGCTGCTTTTCCAAATCACAGTTAGCCTTGACAAGGACGCTAAAGCCATCTCCAGCCTTATTTTTATTTCTGCTTTGCATTTACCATCGCTGCATATACTGGATCCGAGGTATTTGAAGGTATTCACCTCTTCAAGCTTATGTCCATTCATCATGATATTAGTCTGGTTTTCTGTGTCTCTGCGGTTTACCAAGATTTTGCTCTTATCTGAATTGATTTCCATAAATATATGCGCTGTATTGTATTTCCACTTCATATGTAAATATATGTTTGGAAATACTAAGGGCACACTATTTTATACTTTTTGCGTGAATAAAACATTTCGAAAAAAAATATATACGTTTTTAGGTGTTCCTATCTCTATACGAAAGCCAAACATGGAAGACTTGTAGTAGAATTCTGTCTTCCTTCATTCTAAGTATGTGGCCGATGTATGTCCAGCGGAGTTTTCTGATAATGTTCGTCACATATTCTTGTTTTCTCTCCTCTCTTAATATGTTGTTTGATTTGAAGTCTTTCCATTTAGTATGTGTGATTTTTTTTTGAGGCATCTATTCTCGAAGGAAACTAACTTCTTATCCATTATTGCGGTAGATTTCCAACTTTTACATCTATATGTTAATAATGGAATCACACTTGCATTGAATAGTCGCAGTTTGATATGTTTACTTGCGATCTTCGATCTCCAGATGATTGAAAGTTTGATAAAGGCGTTGGAGGCGAGAGCGTTTCGAGTCTTGATTTCTGAGTTGATATCGCTCACCGTCTGCTGTTATCTTGCTTCCCAAATATACGAAATTTGACACGTTGTCTAGAATATTATCATTTAGTTTAATTGATTCTGTCAGTGCGGTAAAGTTCATGATTTTTGTTTTATGTTTGTTTATCTGAATATTTTTCCACAATAAACTCAGCACACAAGAGAACCGTCTTCAGAAAACTCTTCTACCCCTGACGCTGAAAGGTAATAAAGGGTTTAGCGAATAGATAGATTTCCTATATATTTATATATTGTCTTTTCTCAGTTTTTGCTGCAGGGTTGACGCATGATTAAATGATAATCTGTTTTCTGGCTATGTCACGTTTTTCGCTTGATATACAGTAACATTAAGACATCTCAGAATATAGCTAACTCATTCAATTTACCTTCTTCTTTATCTTCCTCTGCATCTCGCTGTTTTCATTTTCTTGTTGTACACTGCTGCAATTGACAACTAAGGGTTCATTCTCATTCAGTGGCTGCACCATTTCAGTCTGTGTTTTTCAATATATTTGACCACAGACGTTGATGTAACATTTCTTATACTTTCTTCATTTGTCACACCATCTCTACATTGTCGTGCTTTCCGTAGACATTTAATTTTACTCGTACTAAGCGTTTTAGTTGTGGTTCTGCCAGACATAAATGTAGTGTCTAGGGTTCCCTAGGTAAAAAAAAAGTGTGAAACGCTGGTCTAGAGTTCTCTCATGTGGTCTGTTGTCAGCAATAGGTCCTAGTGGATGTCCCACTGTTTCTCTTCAATTTTGCCTTACGAAGTCGGAGTTAAGGTATTATGTCACCAATGATTGGAAAAGTATGTACAACGTGTACTCGTTAATAGGAACCCTTTTGACATGAGCCATTTTAATGGCGAAATCGTGCGGGATATTTCTGACTATAACGGGAGTGAGACACCATGGAAATTATTACAGGTAATCAGACACCACAAACTATACAATATCACAGGTAGTGAAACAGCAAAAATAGACAATATCACAAATAGTCATAGAATATATGGAGAAGTGTACTTGCAGCGAGATAACACACAATACAGACTACCAAATGTAATTAGACAACACACTATAAATAATGTCACAGGTAGTCAGACAACAAACAATATACCCTATCACAGGTAATTATATAACACAAAATAGACAATATCACAGGTGGTGAGAACATATACGGAGAATATTACTAGCAGTGAGACAACAAAGAATATAACATGTACAGGTTGTAAGAAAATAGTGATATTATTACAAGTTACACGAAAAACATAAATGGAACTATGTTAGTGAGACAGTCTTATTAAGACAATACAACATGTAGTGAGATAATCTTAACAAGACAATCCTACATGTAGTGAGATAATCTTAACAAGACAATACTACATGTAGTGAGCAAATCTTAGTAAGACAATACTACATGTAGTGAGATAATCTTAGCTAGACAATACTACATGTAGTGAGCAAATCTTAGTAAGACAATACTACATGTAGTGAGATAATCTTAGTAAGACAATACTACATGTAGTGAGATAATCTTAGTAAGACAATACTACATGTAGTGAGATAATCTTAGTAAGACAATACTACATGTAGTGAGATAATCTTAGTAAGACAATACTACATGTAGTGAGAAAATCTTGGTAAAACAATACTACATGTAGTGAGCAAATCTTGGTAAAACAATACTACATGTAGTGAGAAAATCTTGGTAAAACAATACTACATGTAGTGAGCAAATCTTGGTAAAACAATACTACATGTAGTGAGAAAATCTTAGTAAGACAATACTACATGTAGTGAGCAAATCTTAGTAAGACAATACTACATGTAGTGAGCAAATCTTAGTAAAACAATACTACATGTAGTGAGCAAATCTTAGTAAGACAATACTACTTGTAGTGAGCAAATCTTAGTAAAACAATACTACATGTAGTGAGCAAATCTTAGTAAAACAATACTACATGTAGTGAGCAAATCTTAGTAAGACAATACTACTTGTAGTGAGCAAATCTTAGTAAAACAATACTACATGTAGTGAGAAAATCTAGGTAAAACAATACTACATGTAGTGATCAAATCTTGGTAAAATAATACTACATGTAGTGAGCAAATCTTGGTAAAACAATACTACATGTAGTGAGAAAATCTTGGTAAAACAATACTACATGTAGTGAGAAAATCTTGGTAAAACAATACTACATGTAGTGAGAAAATCTTGGTAAAACAATACTACATGTAGTGAGAAAATCTTGGTAAAACAATACTACATGTAGTGAGAAAATCTTGGTAAAACAATACTACATGTAGTGAGCAAATCTTTGTAAAACAATACTACATGTAGTGAGAAAATCTTGGTAAAACAATTTTACTGGTAGTGAAACAGCTTTAGAAAGACAATACTACATGTTGTGAGATAATCTAAGTAAGACAATACTACATGTTGTGAGATAATCTTAGTAAGACAATACTACATGTTGTGAGATACTCTAAGACACTGCATGTAGTGAAAAGTTGTTGGGAAGTACCACAAGTAATGATGAAATCTACAACAATATAACATATTGAGAAAATTCAAGTAAGACAATACTGCAGGTAGTGAGAAAGAGAGATATACACGTACATGAATGCTAGACAATAACACAAGATACAAAAACCAGTGATATCGCTATTCAAGATAGCTATCAACGGGAAGATCACAAGATCTATTCTGAACATGATCTCAATGTGACAATTATATAACAGAACATTAATCCTAATTCTCATATTCCCAGTATAATATGTGCTTTCCTTAATGTAGAACACTTGGAGGAAACTTGTTCTGGAATTTCAGTGGCGAGTTCCCTTATCACAGATCTTTATCCGGTAACTCCAATCCTGTCATTCAATATTGTAATGTCCACAGTGCTGATGTCCTCAATGTTACAATGTCCACAGCGCTGATGTCCACTCTTTACTATTAATTTTGCATGCTCCTTCTCTCTTAACGGCTGCCTATTAATTACTTCAAGAATTAGACACAAAAATGTGGGGGGGGGGGGGAGGGGTCTGAAAAAGGACGACCGTCTCCAGTAAGACGTGTATCTAGAGTTTTGACGTGACCAGACGGGACCCTTGTTTGAAAATCGGTTGTTACTATTTATATACTTGGAGTCGTCATGGCTATGTTTTGACATACGATTCCAAGAATGTAAATAGTGGCAAACCGAAAGCTAAACAATAATCAAAAACGTAACGAATGTGTCGACTGGAGACTGTTATGTGAAGTAGTGTGTCTGTTGTTGACAAGAGAAAAGGGGACAACAAATCTATATGTCAACGTTGTATTTGCTTGTATACCGATTAAATTGTTTCCCCCCTTTTATTTTTAAACGATTGTGAAACAGATCATGCAATGTTGTCATAAAATCTCTACTAAATTATTGTTTTTTTGGCGGAAAGGGAGGAGGGAGTCCCTAAATTATTTACCTCTGTTGATATGAGTGTAGGGAGGTAAACTATTGATTAAGAATTGCTGCAGTATTTGATCGGGCATCTGGTTACCCCATATTCTCCGATCTCTTGAATATTGTACATCCAATTACTCAAGTTCCGCTATCTGTTTATTAAATATTACACGCATAAAAATAGTGCATTCCTCAGGGCATTTAAATAGATAACAAAAAAAAAACCTGTAAAATACTGCATGTTTCCCGTTATGGAGTAGAAGGGAGGCGGTATTTGTAGATTAATTAGAATATAACATTAGATGACGTCTTGTTATGGAATAGAATGAAGGCGGCATTTGTAGATTAATTAGAATGTAACATTAGATAGATGAAGTATTCTTATTGAGTAGAAGGGAGGCGGTATTTGTAGATTAATTAGAATGTAACATTAGATGTAGTCTTGTTATTGAGTAGAAGGGAGGCGGTATTTGTAGATTAATTATAATGTAACATTGGTGGGACAAAGTACCAGACTACGAGGTCTTGGAAAAATCAACCTCAATAAGCATCCACACAATACTTATGAAGGCGCAGGCACGCTGGGCAGGCCATCTTGTGCGTATGGAGAACTCGCGTTTGCCAAAACAAATATATTATGGAGAACTCAAGGCAGGATTTCGAAAAGCTGGTGGACAGAAAAAGCGTTTCAAAGACACGCTCAAGTCATCCTTGAAACATCTTAACATTGACGTAGGCGCTTGGGAGAGCCTCGCTCAGGATAGAACAGCATGGCGTTACAGCACTAGAACGGGAGCACTAGCGGCAGAAGAATTCAGACAAGAAACTGCAAGACAGAAGCGGACACGTAGAAAAGAAAAAACATCTCAACCTCACACAGATACCTTCTATTGTTGTCAATTCTGTAAAAGAACATTTTGTGCGCGCATTGGACTTGCTAGTCATTTAAAAACGCACTATTAACTTTATTATTTTATTATTTATTGTTATTATTATTATGGTTGAGTTTTTGGTCATCGTCGATCACGACGGAGAACATCATAATGTAACATTAGATGTAGTCTTGTTATTGAGTAGAAGGGAGGCGGTATTTGTAGATTAATTAGAATGTAACATTAGATGTAGTCTTGTTATGGAATAGAATGGAGGCGGCATTTGTAGATTAGTTAGAAAGTAACATTAGATGGATGAAGTATTCTTATGGAGTAGAAGGGAGGCGGTATTTGTAGATTATTTAGAATGTAACATTAGATGTAGTCTTGTTATTGAGTAGAAGTGAGGCGGTATTTGTAGATTAATTAGAATGTAACATTAGATGTAGTCTTGTTATTGAGTAGAAATGAGGCGGTATGTGTAGATTAATTAGAATGTAACATCACATGTAGTCGTGTTATTGTCACGAGACTAATTTTTTTACGTGTTGTATTGTTCCTAGAAATTATGACCGAACAGCTCTTACTATAAATAGATTGATCAGCGACATCAAAGAATGTATGCACATGTCTCTAGCCAATGCAGTTCTCCTATGTGCATTGGGGTGGTTTCTAAGTTCAAGGATTAAGTGTGAATGTGGACTAAATCAGAGGTTCTCAACGTGGTAGATATGGTCCCCCGCTAGATGGCATTACGATTCCAGGGGGGGGGGGCTGAATAGAAAAGATGAAAATTTGGGAGGGAGGTACAGCCGTGTCTAGGAGGTGACTGTGTGAGTGGTATTTTATGAGATACATAGGACTACTATAACTTTTTGGCGTGAATTGAGGGTTCATAATGGTGACACGAAAAGTATATTCCCCCCACCTGAAGTCTCTCTCTGTACCCAGTGGGGCATTTTCGTCCACTTTGAGACACCCTGGTTAACGTGTTATTTTTTCGTTGAATATTATTAATAGGATTATTATTTTCTGCTGTTAGTAATGTATTATTTATGTTACAGCTAAAACATGTCTTCACATACTGAAGCCTTGTTTACACTAGTTACCTCTATGTAACCTTGTGTATGTAAGACTTAATGCGACATTTTTCTGCTATGATTACCTGTTGTGGAACAGTATCTGAAAATAAATTTCGTTTTATCTTCACGTTAAAAATTAATGTTTCCAAACTTGACAACGAGTTTTCACGAGATTTATGACGCTATTACTTTTTTCACGAATAAATATCGATGGTCGTTGAGGTTATAAATTATAGTTTTCAGCAGGACTGTTTAACCATTGTATACATGGGTTAATCGCTAATTTCATCAATGACTTGGTTTAGACATTACCATTATAACACTTTTGTTCACCGCACTTACTGATATTTATGAGTTGGGATATTTGAGAAATGAAAGTCTCGTCTGAAAAATATCCTCATTTTCAATATTTTGACAATCTGGTTGGTCTTTGTAAATCGTGTTTTCAGTAAGATACCTAGACTGTTGTAGGGTTAGTTTAAGGTATGTTGAGTATGCAACAAATGAGGTATATATCCAAGATTTAATTAATGTAGTAGTCACAGAACGTAAAGAGAAAGGCATCTTCCTGAATATCAAGAAAACAGAAGGAATGGTTATTGCAAAGAAACATAATACCACATCTTGCAAGATCAAAACGAATGATATAGTATTAAAACAGGTCCACCAATTCATATATTTAGGTACAACGATTACAGCAGATGGAAGAAGTTCAACATAAATAAGAAGCATAATAAGGCAGGCAAAAATAAATTCAGAATAATGAAAAATATATTGTGTAATATGTCTTTGTCATTAGAGGTGAAGAAGAGAGATCTGTGTTGCTATATAACATATATATAATATATATTATACTATATAACATACATATATAATATATATATATATATATATATATCCATATATATTATATCATTTGGATGCGAGTCTTGGACAATAAACAAACTGGAAAGGGGGAAATTAGAGAGGCAATGGAGATGTGGTTCTATAGAAGAATGCTGAGAATACCATGGACTACCAGAAAAAACTAATTGTTTGTTTTGTTTTGCATTCGCTCCATTGAAACCAGCATGGATATCCATGCGGTTTACGCCGGGAGCGTGTTTACATTGTGCTACCGTTATGCACCTTGTAGGCCTAGCACATCCGATTTCGGCATGCTATGACAATTTGTGTTGGCTACCCTAACCTGTGACAGCCTCCCTATCTGTCGCCAGGCACGCGTGTGTGTCGTAACTCTTCGCCCAGATGCTTTTTGGTCACGTCTGTCTCACACGTGGTGTTCCACTGTCAGTGAACTTGCCTCGTGTAATTGGACGTACTGTGCCTGTGCCCAGCATGTACTGAATCGTTTCTCATCCGTGAACCTGGTTCCTTAGGAGGAAGAACTCACCAGAAGAGTTGGACCCTGGCTCTCTCGCCTTCTTAGCCGAGGTGTCGTTCACCGACATTGTGAACCCTCGCCCAAGTTCGAGTCTCACACCACGCGTTTGAGAGCACGGCGTTCTCGAGCTGAGCGATCCAATTAATAGACAGCTCCAATACTCGTGATAACCACTAGTGTATTTAAATGCACCTTTTCTTGTAATATTGTAATTATCTCCGTATGTAATGTAGTGTCACCATCTTGTTTGTTGAGCCTGAAGTGAGGACACAAAATAGTAAAGTTTTACACGTTAAGATAACGTTTTTTTAATAAACAAATACAAAATTTACTTTTCGCCATAACCGTGTAGGATTGTGCCATTGCTTTGATAAAGGATCGTACTTACGTATTACACAAGTTTATATAATCGCTTCAATCAGACACGACAGACTGTATCTAAAACTAGTGGGAAATGATGTGCACACAAGACAACATACACATTACGATATACAAATCATATTCAACGTTTCAACCATGTATGTACCTATATCAAGATACACACAAAACATCAACAGACGACGAATGGAAAAAAATTATCACAACAAAAAACGTATCCAACAGAAATATGGAAATGAGATGCCCAAAAAGGACATTGATAAAGTACAAAGGTAAGAAATTGAGACAGTGTGATTATTTGGCGAATCATTTGCTGCTACAACCTGCTCATTTACTATGGCATACAAACATGTCTTGCGTGCCACACAAAATATAAACTCAAATAATTACAAAGCAGCAAGTAGCTTCAATGTTTTTGTGCATTGTAATTGATTCAGTGTAAGTCCACTGGCCCAATTGAGTTCACATATAAAGCGTCTAACATGTTGGTGATTTCGCCACTTTAAGAAACTCTGGTTTTAAGTTTAGCATTTAAAGGGGAATAAGTGAGTTGAACAAGTGTCATTTCTTTTTTAATTCCTTCAGTTTGGATGGTCTTTTACCAGTTCAAGCGTCTCTTACTTCCCCTTCGAATACCACGCATCAATTAATAGACATAGCAGCTTCAAGTCAGTTAACAAGAAAGGAATCATGGAATCGAGATTTATAACGAAATAATAAACGTTAAAATATTCGACTACCGCATTTCCATGACAAATCGACTAATGCTTATTCAATTACAAAGCATGCTGGCACTATATTTATGAAACGATACCCAGTCACAATATCATATATACTGACTTGTAGAAATATTTTAAAGAATTCATAATAAAATGTAATATTAATTTTCGTTAATCTCGAAGGTTTGCCTTATGCAATTTCATGTTGTTATGGTTTCGTTCTCCAGAAGTTACGTTCGATTAGCTATTACTTCCTATGTACACATTTGTGGCTTCTCAGATTTATTTGATGCACAGAAGACTCTTATCGTAGTGTGATGCTTTGCGAAGACTTTTTTTCTTATTTAGATGGCAACATTCTAGGAAGTTGTGGCTTTTATATCTCTTCGTAACATACAGGGCTAGAGTCATTAGCTTCAGCAATACTTTCAAGCATTCTTTCCTGTCATAGATGCATCCAAGTCATGAGCCATATCCACTAAGATGGGTTTGGGCAGACAGCTATGCGTTCCCCGTAATCTTTAGGAAGATTCTCCAAGTATGCATGGATACACGCGCATGCACGCACACAAACATACACATACGTGTGCATATATTATATATATATATATATATATATATATATATATATATATATATATATATATAATGTGATTAATTCTGGAATATCTCATGGAATTGGTTTGTCCTGCAAAGAGTTACAATTGTTCGTGCCCAGTGTGTCACGTGTACGTACACGGTGCACATACGTGCACAGTGTCAAGATATACAAAAATAGGTAGGTGTGTTACCAAAGTAAAACATTAAAAAACTTAACAACGAGATACAGGGACAGACGACGTTTCGACTATAAAGCCTTCATCAGGACAAACAAATGACCACAATAAAACAAATCTTACATGGAGACAAAAAGGGGTATAATGAGGAGGACAATAGCAGATAGGTAATGAGGGAAGAAAAGATGTGGAGGCATGACAGGTGAGAAAAATATATGGGGAGAAGTTAGTAGTAAGTAGGGAGGAGAAAGTAGACTGAATAATGTGAGATGAACAAAGGAAAAGATATGGTAGCAAGTAAATTACGTACACAGTGGCAGCTAGAGAGAGCGATGGTCAGGATCGGAGCTCATGTAGCTCTCCAGTGTGATAAGCAGCTTTGGTCTCTGTGAATGCTGCACAACAAAAAGGGAAACTGTACCAATGAAATAGAAATTACACTTGATCAACGACTCAATATATTCACATGTCAAAGAAGATCAAAGACTTACTATATTCTTCTTCGTCTTCTTCTGCGTTCGTTCTCAAACTCCTGCAGATTATCAGGATGTAGTCCGGAGAACGGAATGCGTTGTGTCATGGTTTACAGCACTGCTGCGATATCTGCGCCTTTCGGTCTGCCACTTCCGATTTCAGCATGGCTGTGAGTCACTGACCCTATATGGAATGGGACAGCCAACTCCATCCCATAACCTCCTTAGTCGCCTCTTACGACATGCATGGAAGGTAAGTATTGTTGCTATACTTCGCTCCCCTTTCGGGCTCCGGCAACACACGGGCGACTTACTATATTGACATGTCACACAAGATCAAAGTGTACCTATATTGACATGTCACACACGATCACTCACTATATAGGCATGTCACACAAGATCAAAGACTCACTATATTGACATGTCACACAAGATCAAAGACTCACTATATTGACATATCACACAAGATCAAAGACTCACTATATTGACATATCATCTTCTGAGAGTTTGCAATCGCATAATTATTGCAAACAGTTTTCTTCATTTTCTATTATACATGAATAGTTCGTTGTTCATTGAACTGTTTAAATTAATTATTGATTTATCACAACGACTTTTTATATCGACAAATTTGTCAATCATGTTACAATATGACAAGCTTGACTGCAAGTTAGATGTAATGATAGTTATTGAATCTGGTTCTTCTATCGTTCCTCAAGTCATAGATTCAATGGAGCCAATGAAATGTATGATTTACTTCAGGCCATTCAAGGAACCCCACTTTCGGAAGTAACGCCGTCACGGTTGGTCACATTTTCTGCCTCTACACTCTATGCCGTCGACATGCATGGGTGATGTATCCTGCACCGTCTGGCTCAGTCCATAAGTGTACATGACCATCTGAAAGCTTTCTATACCTGTGATGTCTCCGTTCCGTTGGTGGTGTGGAGGTAATGAGATATTGTTGTGTTATGTGCCAGACATGTGGAGGCAACAGTCAATTTATGCAGATAAACGTGTACATTATTGCAACAATGTGCTGCTAAAATATTCTACAAACTATTTCTCTAATTCGGGCAGCTGAATACCCCTAAAGTGGAACACCCCTGACAGTTAAGTATTCATGGAATCAGAGTACACTAAAAGAGGAGTATTCCTAAAAGCGAAATATCCGTAATAGATAGGTATCACAGAGTTCTAAATATCAATGAATGTTGAGTGTCCTGAATGCTAAATATCCGTGAAAATCAAATGTCCCTGAATGCTCAATATCCATGAAAATCAAATGTCCCTGAATGCTAAATATCCATGAAAATCAAATGTCCCTGAATGCTAAATATCCGTGAAAATCAAATGTCACTGAATGCTAAATATACATGAAAATCAAATGTCCCTGAATTCTAAATATCCGTGAAAATCAAATGTACCTGAATGCTAAATATCCATGAATAGTAAGTGTGTTTGCGTGCTAAATTGTCATAAAGTTGAGTTTCCCTGAATACTTAATATCCATGAAAGATGTGTCCCTGAAAAATTGCGACTGATCTGATACTTTGAAATATCAATGAAAGTTGTGTATACCTGCATGAGAGGTATCAATGAAAGGTGTGTATACCTGTATGATGTACCTATGAAAGTTGTGTATACCTGTAAGATGTATCCATGAAAGGTGTGTATACCTGTAAGAAGTATCAATGAAAGGTGTGTATACCCTTATGATGTATCAATGAAAGTTGTGTATACCTGTATGATGTATCAATGAAAGGTGTGTATACCTGTATGATGTATCAATGAAAGGTGTGTATACCTGTATGATGTACCAATGATAGATACGTATGCATGAAAGTTGAGTGTGTATACCTGAATGATATATATCCATGTTGAAGATGTATACACGGGAACAAACACAGGTGGAAAGCGTACATGAGGTGGCATATGTGCAAATAGTCATGAGAAATCATAGAAAAACGGAAATACATGAAGAGACAGATGTAAGTTTAGACGATCAAATGAATGTAAGGTAACACAGATGTAAGCTTACACACGGAAATACGTTAGTTACGTTGGTTCTTCTTCTTCAGCGTTCATTCTAAAACTATAGCTGGGTCTCCCTTGTAGCAGAACCAATGTCCTACCATATATCAGCAGGATGTAGTCCAGTGAATGGAAATGCGTTGTGTCGCCGGTTTTTTCGCCAATGGTCCGACATATCCGTTTTCGGCTGGTAAATTCTTTTCTAAATCTTTAAATTCTAAAGTAGTGATAACAACACAACAATAACCCTTTTAAGATTATTTTTTCCCATTGGTAACATTTGGATCTGAGACTCAGACTTTAAACACGACAATATCCAAAAGTATAAATTCATTTGAAATGAAGCGCTACAGAACGATTCTACGAATATCATGGACAAAGAGAAACAAGGACATTGAAATTGTGAAATAAATGAAATGAAATGAATATTGGCTTCTAAATACCATCAGGAAAATGAGGTTACAGTAAATTGGACGCTTAAAGCTACATTATGTTATTGAAAGGTTGATTCTGGAAAACAGAGAGCAGGACAAGAGAAGAAGAGGAAGACCACGAAGAAGATTGACCAGCGACATCAAAGAATGTATGCACATGTCACTAGCCAATGCAGGTCTGCTTACCCGGAAAAGAGATGCGTTCAGAGTATACACGATAAAGACAACGTTCTGGAAAGAATATATCACTTTATATATATATATATATATATAATATCCGTATTTTCATTTATGCATGTTAAGGCACGGGAAACTAGATCATCCTGTAGAATCGACATTCCTGACAGTAATGCAATTAAACTTGACGCATAGGTGTCATTGTCATTCATACTGTGTCATTTCTTCCAGAATAATCTTGACATGGTATCAGAGCCCACGTTACGTTACACATGCATATTCAACGTGCTTGTCTTCTGTATTATTCCCTCTCACGTGTCATATTTTTGATGCATTTGCAATTATTGTGCTGTTTTATTGTATTGCATTGATTGACTTTCTCTGGTATATTGCACTCATTTACGTTCTCTTTTATATTGCACTCATGGACTTTCTCTGGTATATTGCACTCATTGACTGTATCTGGTATATTGCACTCATGGACTGTATCTGGTATATTGCACTCATGGACTGTATCTGGTATATTGCACTCATGGACTGTATCTGGTATATTGCACTCATGGACTGTATCTGGTATATTGCACTCATGGACTGTATCTGGTATATTGCACTCATGGACTGTATCTGGTATATTGCACTCATGGACTGTATCTGGTATATTGCACTCATTTACGTTCTTGTTTATATTGAACTGAATGACTTTCTCTGGTATATTTCACTGATTGATTTTCTCTAGTGCATTGCGATGATTAAATTTGGTGCATTGAAAGTATTGACTTTGTCTTGCATAATGCAATGATTGTCTTTGGTGTATTGCAATGATGGACTTCCTCTTGTGTATTTCAATGATTGCATTGGTGTATTGCAATTATTAATTTTCTATAGTATATTGAAATGATTAACTTTCTCGTGTATATTGCAATGATTTACTGGTATATTGCAATGACTGACTTCCTCCTGTGTATTGCATTTATTGCTTTTTTCTAATACATAGCACTGATTACCTTCTTTGTTGTGTGTTGTAAAGAATGCAAACTATTTTTATGATTTATTGTACACATTCACTTTCTCTTGTGTATTTGAAACGAATGCATTTCTTTTATGTAGTAGAATACTATCTGTCTTCCTTTTACCTATTGCATTGCTCACATTTCTGTTATGTATTCACGTTATTAACGTGTCTAATGTATTGAAATGATTGGCTTTTCTTGAATCATAAGTGCTCACTGTCTTGCAATAATCACAGATTGATCAATATCTAATATACTGATATATCACAAAACACGATTACCCTTTACATAACACAATAAACGACTATCCCTAACATTTCACAATAAGCGATTGCCCCTAACATATCACAACAAATGATTACCATGACATATTACAATAAACGATTAATCCTGACATATCACAATAAACGACTATCCCTAACATTTCACAATAAGCGATTGCCCCTAACATAACACAATAAATGATTACCATGACATATTACAATAAACGATTAATCCTAACATATCACAATAAACGATTAATCCTAACATATCACAATACACGATTAATACTAACATATCACAATAAACGATAAATGGTTCAAAAGTCGTAGGTCGTAGAGGATGGACTTCACTGTACTCGGTGTCCCATATGTACTCCGTCTCTCTCATCGAAGCGGCACGACGCCTGTCGAAAAGACTACTCATAGCACGTAACTCCGTAGCTTCAAGTGATAATCCACTGGGATCTCCGAAAAAATTCACCTTGTAAACAAGACAACATGAGCTGGATTCGAACTCATGACATCTTGAACACAAGGCGAACAGCTTAACTAATAAATGATTATCCTGACATATCACAATAAAGAATTACCTCTGACATATCACAATAAACGATTAACCCTAACATACCGCAATAAACGATTACCCCAGATGGCTGTCTTATAAAGGGAAAAGTACTCTAACCTTCTGATGTCGGATATGGCAGACCGAAAGTCGCAGATAACATAGCTAACCTGTAAACCATGAAACAACACATTTCCTTCTCCGGACTACATCCTGCTAATATGAAGGGGTTTGAGAATGACCACAGAAGAAGACCAAATTGGACTAACATCCGCGGTTGAAGGAGAGTACCACACAGTAAGATATACTTATCCCTAATCATCAAGTGACGTTTCGGCAACGAATGTTGGCCTGATACAATCACACATTTTACTTAACCAAAAATATAATCATGATTAATTTCGCTCATGGATGACAGAATGTTCTTTACCGACTTATACAAGAAAACTCAAGTAGGAAGAAAGAGTATAAATGAACAATTCTAGAGACCAACGGGAATTGAACCAGTCCGTTCAACAGCACCCAGCCGCCTAGCAAGTCGGGTACACGGGTTTATCCGTTCTTGACAAACCGCATCTTCAAATACGGAAAAACCCGTGTACCCAAATTTCTAGGCGATAGGTTGCCGTTGAACGGAAAGGTTCACTTGCCGTTTGTCTCTAGAATTTTACCGACATACAAAACCACAATGTCATTATCTTTAATTAGTATATCCGGAACATGATTTAGCAGTCATCACAGTAGTTCGAAACGAATGTCTATCTTAAGTCATTCTTCCTACTCTGTTACTGTCATTTTCAGGTGGTCTTTGATGTCTAACGTCCATCTTCTTGTTGTCTGCATCATCCCCTCCATTATTGTTTTCTCTAAACCGGCTTGGCGTTTGATATGACCAAAATATTTACATATGTTATACCACAACTTACATATTTGAAATAGGACAAAAACTACAATTACGAAACAGTAGATATATCCAATAAGTAATGAAAGAGATCAGAGGATCAAGAAGAGAGGACGGCAACAATAATCTAGATATATTGGATCATACTATGGCGTCAGAAAAACCTTGGACATCGGTATAATAAGACTTGTTGTCTAAATAGAAAACAACCTTTCTCGTCTGATGTGTTCATTCTCAAATCCTGCAGATCAACAAGAAGTAGTTTGGAGAACGTAATGCAATGTTCGGAGTTATGGTTTTTAACTTAGCCGTGATATTTCCTCGTTTTGGTCTGACACAACCGACTACAGTAATGATTCTGCGACTATTTTGCATTTATAAGGAATGTGAGAGCCAACTCTAACCCAAAACATCCCTAGTTGTCTCTTACGACTTGCTTGACACTTAATGTGGCTATCCTTGCTATATTTCGGGATCTGGCATCAGGGGCTACAGATTTTTAAAATGAATTGTTTGAATTTGTCCGCGATTTTTATTGGCTGTCCATAAAAAGTGACCAATTAAAATTATATTAGACGTCAAATGATACGTTTTACACAGCTCCTTTCCAATTAGTCGTCGGATTTTATAATGTCGACGGTTTCGACAAAAACATTTAGTTGTCAAGGAAACGTTGTCAAGATGTTAAGTCCCAAAACACCTTTATGCAAGTATAGCTGAAAATGTATGCGCGAATCTGTCACAAATTATACAGTTTTGTAGACACATAGACGTTCATCCTTCAAAATTATGTTTGACTTTTTCTGGATTTTTCATGTGTCACTGCGTTTACACAGCCAATCAACAGTCACTGAAAATCATGGTAAGTCATATAGCGTCGATTTTGAATAATGAACACCAATGAATCCGCAGGACTGTATACTTAATACGATACGCGTCTTGTATACCAAGTCCTTTACCAGAATGGTCATGTGTACTGATCTCAGACACTGCCACTTAGCTTTACACATCGGTTCGTTCAGTGCTTCTCATTTCCTGGTGAAGCAAGTACACGTAGAACGAACAATTTATTCGTCGCATCAGACAAGAAATGTGACACTGTAGGAACTCAGCACGCAAGATTAATCTGGAGAAATTCTTCGCATCAGTCAAGGTATGTGACACTGTAGGAACTCAGCACACAAGATAATCTGGAGAAATTCTTCGCATCAGTCAAGGTATGTGACACTGTAGGAACTAAGCACGCAAGATTAATCTGGTGAAAATCTTCGCATCAGTCAAGGTATGTGACACTGTAGGAACTCAGCACGCAAGATTAATCTGGAGAAAATCTTATTTAATATTGTACCAGAGGTCCCGACTATTTTTAACAACAGCCACCTTTTCGATTACACTCGTAGTGTGTCATTTTTTAATATTTATGTCTGTCGAGCAGCTCATGACACTACTTGTAACTTTTTTTATCTACATTTCTGTGGAGTAACTCTTGACACTACTTGTCTATCTATACGTTGTGTCCCTTGTTTGCCTTGGGCGTCACGGCTGGAAGAGTTCTCCGGAGATGGCCTTCTTGTGCGCTGTTTGTAAGTATGTTCTTGTAGCTTCTTTGATTTCTGTGATCCATCTTTTACATGTTCTGCCTCTGGCTTTATAACCGAGATGTTTATGTGTCATGGCCGTTTGTGGCATGCTATTTGTCGGTAGTCAGGAGTCGTGTGAAAACCACTTGATCTGTTGTCTTTTGATGAGTTCCAATACTAGTATATATTTGTAACTATTGTAACTATTGTAAACTACATGTCTGTGTATGAGCTCTTGACAATACTTGTAACTATTGTAATCTACGTGTCTAAGGACCAGCTCACGTCTCTACTATTAACCAATGCCAATAATAGCCATACCTAGAGACTTCAATCAAGCATTTTGGGTCATGCTTTCACATGTTCCAGTTCATGTCGTTGATCAGCGCTGACATCCTGGGCGATACACATTTTTTACATATTGACCAATGACAATCACAGCAATAATAAAAAGTACCACGTCAGAAGGAGGGGAGGTTTCTACTTTGCTATGATTCTGCAGTTATGACTTATTTGGCGATTGTTCTCGCAATATCCATGCACACTACCCATCCACACTAGCCATTCACAATCCGATATATTTCGTTCATACGGAGACCGCTGCCTGTAATACCTACACAAACTCATCGCCAGAGACTGCTGCCTGTAATATCTACAAAAACTCTAGCATCGTCAGAGACCGCTGCCTGTAGTACCTACACAAATTCTAGCACCGTCAGTCGTCTCTGCCTGCAATACATACAGGAACTCTAACATCGTCAGAGTTCACTGTCTTCAATATGTACGCGAACTCTTGCACGGACATATATACCGAGGATAATTTCTTTATGTGGCATTGTCCTATTTGTATGAATTTTTAAATTGATATATTACATTGTTGACCCACGCAGAGGATTTTCCGCTTATTTTACTGACTAAAGACACTATAGAGAAAATGTGAACGTAGGCACCTTACGGTCAACGGTCTTTCGTTGCTTGTCTGTATCGACTCACAAATTAAGTGAACTCAATGGTTAGGTCGATAAACAGGTTTTAAACATGAGTACAAGATGAAATCAATTTTATCATGAAACAAATGTCAATCACGGAAGGTGAACCCTCGACAGTCGTTAAGAAGATTGTCGATGTGATTGTACTCAATGTAACTTGTAACAGAACATAACGAGCGATATTGTACATTTTTAAAATTTTTGATAGGAATTTTCATAAAAACTAAACATAGTTTGTTTATGTTATTGCGATGTCTTTTTTCCCATTCATAATTTCGTACCAACATTATATCACGTTAGATAGTATGTGAAGATTACTTGCTACGTCATACCAAGTTCACAAACAGTCTTGATATTTTATGTCAAATTCACATAACTTGCTATCTTAAGTCACGTTCACATAACTATTTATGCCACATACACATTACTTGATATATTATGTTACATTCACATACTGTCTTGCTATTGTATGTCAAGCTTAGTTAACCAATTGCTATCTTATGTCATAGACTTCAAATCATACGACATATTACGAGAGGAGACAAACAAGAATATGTTACGAACACCATCAGAAAACGCCGTTGGACATACATCGGTCACATACTTAGAATGAAGGAAGACAGAATTCCACAACAAGTCTTCATGCGGACACCAGAAAAGAAAACAGGGAAGGTAAAAAACAACGCTCAGAAGAACATGTATGAATGAATTAAAATCAACAGGTATAAATGCACAAGATCTGCACTCCTTGGCAACTGACCGACAGGCATGGGGAACTATGACATACCCCCCTATGTGCCAAACTTGGCACAAGAGGAACTGACTGACTCACTATCTTATGTCAAGATCACATAATAATTTGATATGTCAAGTCTACATACTAGATTGCTATCTCATAATAAGTTCTCATAATAATTTACTGTTTTATGTCAAATTCACATAATGTGTTACTATCCTATGATAATTTCACGTACTTGCTTGCTATTTTATGTTAAACCCCATAGTGTCTTGTCTTCTGATAAATGACTTCTGATAATGCTCCAGACCACAGACTTCTTTATACACGTAAGACCTAACTACGAGATGTCCCATGTAACATTAACAATCAATTGTAAACATACATTTTGGGGATTTCCCAAACAATACGTACATTTTCTAGCTAAACTGTTGACCAAATGATTACATGACATAATATTCGCTCGACAGTTTTTATCAATCACGATAAGAAACGTGTATAACGCGAATAGTAGTGTCAAGGAAATTTCCTAAATTGTGTTTGAAATCGCTTAATGATGGTGACAATAATGGTTATAAATAAGTATAAATACGTTACAATAATGGTAACCCCTGAAAGTATAAGACATGTTGGCTTCATTGGGAATCATCCTTCTCAAGTGACGTCTTTAACTGTTACCGTCATTTTTAGTGGTTAGAAATATATACTACGAGTACATGCAATGTGACCAATGCTTGTATAGTGTGTGTGTGCACTCGTTGTGAGAAAAAATACTGACAGTATGATGACAATGTGGCAACATTGTATACTAAGGAATGCATACTTTTGTGGACTAACTAGTGGCAGAAGGCACTAATATTGAAATATATTGCAGATACAGTCAAACCACATTTAATTTGCTTACAGTAATACCACACACAACCTAGTTACAATAACACCACATATAATTTGCTTACAGTAATACCACACACAACCTACTTACAGTAAAACCACATAATTGAGACATGAGACATATTCTATTCTGAGAAAGAAACGCAAACACATAATTGTCATAACTTAATGGCTGTCTACATGAGATTATTTAACGGGTATTAATGTGATTCAACCGGGTGAACCATACGCAATCGACAATACAAGGTACAACTGATTCGGGCCGGAATATTTTTAGCGTTTAAACGTAATTAAATTTTGTTAGTTTTTTTGTGTGCACATGCATCACATAAACAAGAAATAGTACTTCTAAATATATTTACATTATAATGTAATATATACATTTCGAAACATAAATGGACAGAGAATGTTATTATCACAAGATCATTTTGAAAAGAAAATGTGGTTAATATATAAACATTATTTTAGACAGAAAAGAAAATGTGTAAATGACACATAAATATTATTTTAGATATGATATTTGACCTTACCGCATTTTTGAATCAATAAATTCCATGCAAACTGTATTATTTCTGTTAGATAATGCAATTACGAACACAATAATGTATAATATATATGCATAGTGCGTCAAAAATTTATTAATTAGAAAGAATTTCGACATCTATCATAAACAGTAGAATTAACTTTACATGAAACCCAAATGAAAATATGGCTAATTTTTCTTACAAAATGGCGTAAATTTGCAAAAATCGATGCTAGAAGCATTTGCCAGGTTGGATTTCATAATAAATGAGACCAAAGTAAATAAAATAGTTATTATTTTACGAAAATAAGTAAATTGGAAAAAATATATAAAACATATAAAGAAAAAAAACGTCACATACCACCATTATCAAAACGTATCAATAACTTAACAAAATTGATATCAATACACATAAAAATCATGCAAGAAGTAATGTGGACATATTACACTTTCGATTGGAAACATTCTTATGTTGATATAAATACCGAAAAAACAACATGAATGTCATCGGAGTATGACTTCGGCCAGAAGACATGTATAGGAGTCTTTTCGGCCAGAAGACATAATGTTTACTGACTTGTATAAGTCTCCCCGGCTGGAATTAGTTTAACATACGAGTAAAATATATAAACAAGCTAATGTAGACGATGAAACCCAGCCTATGATTACGACTAAGTTAACTCAAATAATAATTGATTGTTAATTCATTTTGATTATACATATAACTGAAATCAATTAATTACTGAAAGTACCTGGTTAACGTATAATGTGTCACACATTAGTCAAAGATGATAATTTTATCAAATGATACGCGCCGGATATACTACTAATGCAATATCGTTAAGTATAAAATATATGAAACATAATTAACGGAACGGCAAGCCGTGTCCATCGCCAATATGTGAGCGAATATAGGAATCATCAATCTAAAGTGATGCATTTACTGTTCTTGTGATTTTCATTGGCTGTTGATACAATGTATATATCATCATCAAGTGACATATTCTTTCCAGAACGTGGTCGTTCATATGGATCTCTTGAATTATCCGCGGTCTTGAGCAAATTGTTCTGCATCTTTCAGTGACATGAGATGAGCAGGCATTCTTGAACGTCTTTTGTCCAACGCCGTCTTGGTCGGCCTTTGCCCCTGCTGCCTTCTATCATACCCTTCAGTAACACTCATTCCATGCCGTTGTATCTCTTAATATGACCGAAAAAACTAGCTTTTTCTTTAATATAGTGTTCAGACGCCAGTCTTCCTGGACGTTAATTGTTCATAACACCTCATGGTTTGTTTTCTTCGCTGTCCATGGTATTCTCAGAACTCTTCTATAACACTTTAATTCAAATGATGTTATTCTCTTGGCCACTGGTTTATTTAGTGTCCATGCTTCGCATCCTTATGTCGCCACAAGAAATACAAATGTTCGTAGTAAACACAATTTGGTTCTTACCTTGCCATAGTTTCTTTATCTGACAATGTATATAGCGTAATAAAAAACACAGAAAAGTAAAAAGCGTCACTATAGAAGAATGATCCCTGATTAGCTAGTATGACTACATATTTGACGAAAGACACGCACAGCAACTCAAGTTCAATTCGACTGACACCCGTTACCCATCACGACCGTGCGAAGATGATTTTGGTCTAATCTAAATATTGCAAAAATACAGTTGATAGTGAAGTTGTCTTCGTACAGAAGAAATGGTTCACAAGCAGCAAAGCGTAGCGTCCTAAGTTAGACGAATATTGCGTGACCAATACAAAATACCAAAATATTCTTGTGACAAATACATATCTGAGTACGTCGGTAGTCTCGATACATTACATACCGCAGCGTGTTGCAGTCTTCTGGAAATGGAAACAAGCTCTAGTGTAAATCACCACACTGAACATAGAAGGCAAGAGCAAGTTGTTCGTAATTTCTAGGGATCGAGAGAAAAACCACTCACGCACAATCTTAATTCATGCTTCATTGCAAAAGACACATCAAAAAGCATTTAAGCTATCAATATTCGTTTGTAAGATACGTTTTGATATTCGAATGCTAATGGGTAATGCTACTCTTGTCAACAGAATCGTGAGATATCAAGTAAAGGCCATGCACATAATTTGATAATTTACCGACAAAAATTGCGTATTTTTAGCCAAGCATCGACAGCACATGTTAAATTTACACACAAAAAATATAGAATATATACACAGAAAAATGCGTATTTACTAACCAAATTGTATTGAATTTACGAATAAAAATATGTTGAATTTCCGCAATAACATATATTGAATGTACACAAAACATATGATGATTTTACCCATAATACATGTTGTATTTATCAAAATAAACAAGCTTATTTTACCATATAATAATATAGTTGGCCTACCGACTTTCACCATTACTTCTTCGCCCAACGATCATGATGGAAATCAAAAGACAGATACTTCTACAGATACAAACAGTCTGTTACCATAGTCAAACATGGTCTTTAACTGTCTCGCAGCAGAGGAAAATCGTTGCATGTGAAAGGAAGTGTCTGAAAAAAGCTGTAATGGTTACTAAATTAGATAACATAAGAAATTAAGAAATTATAAAAAAAAGTTGTTTTAATATCATGTATTAAGCATATCAAAAGACAGCAAATAAAATAGTTCGGTCACCTTATTCTCATACACACAAACCAAATACCAAAAACACCATATAACAAAAGAACATCCGGACATAAAGCCAAATGTAGACTAAAATGATAGTGGTTAGAAATCGCAAAGATAATCTTCAGAAACATGGACACAATGCAACCAAGACGACACACCTGGCCACAGAAAGACAGCTGAAGCTTCCACCCCCGACAAATGTGGATATAATCAACTACTAATCACATAGTAGATTGACCACAGGCAATCATCTGGTGTAAAAATGTGAAATAAATACAATAACATATTCCAACAATTGTAAATATTAGGAATACGTTTGTTTGTCGAAGGGGTGGGGACATATTTCTTTTTATCGTTAAACGAGGCTTACGGCGAGTATGTCACATGATTTATGGACATTTGTTGATAAAGGAGTGGTGGTATGAGAAAAATTGGCAAAATACGTGTGGCATAATTTATACACATGGCAGTTTATAGAAAATTTGAAACAGGAATCTCATTCAGTGGGTGATATATATATATATATATATATATATATATATATATATATATATATATATATATATATATATATATATATATATATATATATATATATATATATATATATATATATATATATATATATATATATATATATATATATATATATAAAACGGGAGAGAGAGAGAAAGAAAGGGAGAGAGTCTCGAATAATGTACCATAACATAGTTGGTGCAGTACTAGTAGACGCCACCATATAGTCGATTTATTTCCCTTATCTACGGTTATATACTTAATGTTCATCATTTAATAATTTAAATAGTTTTTTTTTATAGGGTTTGCGTTAGGATAATTTCGTTTTACATAACTAACTTTAACCCCATCCCTTGTTCTTCTAACTTTCTATCTGAATTGTATTTTATGTATGAAGTGATCTTTCCATTTCTGTAGGCTGTCAATCAATTTTGAATTAATATTGGTAATCCCATTTTCCTGTTATTTTCACAATTTCCCGATAAACAGTTTTCTGAAGGTCAAAAGATTAGCATTTTTAATCAAGGTTAGAAGATTATAAAATTTATCAAGGTCAGAGGATGAGTAGATTTATCAAGATCAGAAAGAGAGCAGTTATGTCAAGGTCAGAAGATGAGCAATGTCATATTCAGGCGATTTCAAAATCAAGGTGTTATCAAGGTCAGAGAATGAGCAGTTTGGTCAAGGTCAGAAGATGAACAGTTTGGTCAAGATCAGAAGATTAGCAGTTTTGTCAAGGTCAGAATATGTGTAGTTTTATCAAGGTCAGAAAAGGAGAGATTTTATTAAGGTCAGAAGGTTAGCAGTTTTGCCAAGGTCAGGCGTTGAGGTGTTTTATCAAGGTCAGATTATAAGTAGTTTTGTCAAGTTCAGACAATTATTTGATTTATAAAGGTCGTAGGAAAAACAGTTTTGTCAAGGTCAGAAAATGAACAGTTCTGTCAAGGTCAGAAGATGAGCAGTGTTGTCAAGGTCAGACAAATATGTGTTTTATGAAGTCAGAAGATGAGATGTTTTATCATAGTTAGAACGTAATGAGTTTTTTCAAGGTCAGACGATGAGTCGTTTTGTCAAGGTCAGAAGATTCGCAGTGTTCTCAAGGTCATATAATGAGCAGTTCTTTTCAAGGTCAGAAGATGAGCAGTTTTATCAAGGTCAGAAAATAAGCAGTTTTGTCAAGGTCAGAAGATGAACAGTGTTATGAAGGTCAAAAGATAGCTGTATTATACAGGTCAGAAGATATCTGTATTGTGATGATCAAAAGGTAGCTGTATTATGAAGGTCAGAAATAGATGTATTATAAAGGTCAGAAGATTGATGTATTATGACAGTAGAAGATAGCTGTATTATGAAGGTCAGAAGATAGCTGTGTTATGACGGTCAGTTGATGAATTGTGTTATAAAGGTCAGAAGCTAGTTGTTATGAATGTCAGAAGATTTACTTTTTTATGAAGATCAGAGAATAAGCAATTTTATCAGAGAATACGCAATTTTATCAGAGAATATGCAATTTAATCAGAGAATACGCAATTTTATCAGAGAATAAGCAATTTTATCAGAGAATAAGCAATTTTATCAGAGAATACGCAATTTTATCAGAGAATACGCAATTTTATCAGAGAATACGCAATTTTATCAATGTCAAAAGATCGCATCTTAAAAATTTTGAGGAAAAAAAACACGTTTTTAAACAGTCAATAAAATAAAACACAAATAAATTACGGGACATTGTGACAGCGGAAGGAATCAATTAAAATGTCTAAAGCCTCAATGCATGGTATACTAATTTAAGCACCAAAATACCGTAAGGTAGACTACCATATATATATATATATATCAATAAATAGGGTAGATTAAACACGGGTAGACTACCATATATATCAATAAATAGGGTAGATTAAACACAGGTAGACTACCATATATATCAATAAATAGGGTAGATTAAACACAGGTAGACTACCATATATATCAATAAATAGGGTAGATTAAACAAAGGTGTCATGTGACGTATTCCTTCCAGAACGTTGTCTTTCCAATGAACTCTCTGAACCTCTCTCTGTCTTGGGCGATCTGGCTTGCATTTTCTAGCGATGTATTCATATTATCTTTAATGTCGTCAGTCCATCGTCTTCTTGGTCTGCCCCTTCTCCTCTACCCAGGTACTCTTTCCTCCATTATGTGTCTTTCTAAACAGTTATGTCTCTTTGTATGACCAAACAGGCGTAGTTTTCTTTTTGTTATTGTGTTTAGTAACCAACACTCTGGAATATTCAGTGTGTTTAAAATATCTGAGTTTCTGGTTTTATCCTTCCATGATATTCTAAGTATCTTTCTGTAGCATTTCAGCTCGAGGGCGTTGATCTTCTTTGCCGCTGTTTTACTTAGAGTCCATGTTTCACAGCCGTATGTTGCAACCGGAAAATAAAAGTTCGTAACATTAGCAATTTCGTTTCTATTTTGTTGTTTTTCCATATGTTTTTCAGCCGTGTTATTTTGCAATATGTCATTGCCA
Source organism: Meghimatium bilineatum (assembly GCA_034231615.1). NCBI lineage: Eukaryota > Metazoa > Mollusca > Gastropoda > Stylommatophora > Philomycidae > Meghimatium > Meghimatium bilineatum. The sequence goes on along the minus strand of CM067321.1, from coordinate 64,430,601 downwards.
ATCTCTTCCTTATTTCTGCCATGCAGTCTCCTGCACCGTTGATGTTTTCTCCCAAGTATTCAAATTTATCCACACATTCTATCTCGGTATTGTCTATTTTGATTTTTGGTTGTTGTGTTGTTATATCTGTTGACATGATTTTTATTTTCTGCGTGTTTAAATACAAATTTTGTGCTTCGCTATATTTCTTTGTGTTCTTGATATATTTCTTAGTTATTCCATTCCCTTTATATCGTTTGAAAGTAGTACTGTGTCGTCTGCGTAGCGTAGTTCCGGGATTAGGAAACCACCTATGTTTAAAGCGTGGTAGTCAGTGAAACACAGGTAGACTACTATATATATATCAATAAATATTGTATATTAAACACAGGTAGACTACTATATAAATATATATATATCAATAAATATTGTATATTAAACACAATCTACAGTGATATTTCCTTGCCAGAATTGTCCATGAATATTCTCGCCAAGCATATGCCTTTTAGACGGACATTTACCAACCACAACTGGGCTCAAATAACGACCTGTGGACTGATTACCTAAAATGTCTGTTGTCCTGAGTTTCATTGGTCAGCATTGATTATTTTTGGCCTGGCGACAACAATTATATAGTGCTCAATGAATAGCTCGACAATAATGAAAAACTGACCGAATTAAGGCCTTTTTACGTTTAGCTGTTATGTTTTCTTTATCTGCCACCTTCATGGATGTATTCATAGTCAAGTACATAACTATAACTTGACAAAGTGTATGTAACAAATGGAAATAATCACTTGTCATGAACAAGAAACAATGGACAAAAAACAATTTTTGTGAGTAAATGGTGTATACCTGCATAATTTCGTGGTAGATGTGAAACAGCTGTTAAGAGGACAATAGAAATAACTAAATGTACTGTCAATGACATGAAGGAAATATTCACATCCGAACAATCAATAACACAAGCTAAAATGAGAATTATAAAACACTACATCTATTCAACATAAATGTGTGGCTCAGAAACATGGATGATGACCAAATAACTAGAAGACAGAAATGATGCCTTTGAGATGTGGATATATAGACGAATAAAGAGAACTTAATGGAAAGAAAAGAAACATAGGTTCTGATAGCAATGTGCATAAGAAAAGGTCGATTAAAGGAAGAGAAAATAAAACAAATACTCGTACAATATTGTATACACATTAAAAGACATTGCACATTATTGAAGATATTAGTATAACGTAGAGTTGAGGGGAGGCAACAAAGAAGTAGGCAGAGATACACGTGGGATGGAAACGTGACATGAACAGTATACAATCTGTCATTTTGCACCACTAAGGCAGATACAAAGGATGCTGGAGGTCCGTTGCAGACAACATTCGCTTGGATATTGCTTTGATGAAAGCGCACTAAAGTCAAGCGTGCGATTGTTTATATCTGGTTTTCCGTGACTTTATTTCGCATTTAGAAGGAAGAATTTAGATGGACAACTTATGAAGACGAACGATCACCTTCCCATAAGAGCTTATAACAAGATGGAATCGGGATACAGAGCTAAGGGCAGACATAGGAAAGGTAGATAGACATCAAAACCATCCTGAATCAACATGGCTACAACTCAACCAGGACAATACACCTGGCTCTGGACCGCAGACTACATCTCATCCACAAACCCCTACGCTCAACGGCAAATATGGATGCTACGACAACACTACCTGTGGATAGACAATATATGAAAGAAATTCAACAAACATAATAAAACAGAATATGTAAGGCACAAGCAATGTTATTAACAGTGAAGAATATATCATACATTATATATCAAGGGACATATTCTTTCTAGATCATTGTTTTCATCGTGAATGCTCAGAAAACGCATCTCTGTCCCGGGCAAACAAGTCTCCATTGGGCAGAGAAATGTGCATGTATTCTTCAATGTCACTGGGCCATGATCTTCTTGTTCTTCCTCTTCTTCTCTCTCCCGATACTCTGCGCTCTAGATAGCCTATCATCTCATCTCACGTGATATATTCTTTCTAGAACGTGGTCTTCCTTATGGATTCTCTGAACACACCGCGATTCTTGGCGATATGACCTGCCGCATCTAGAGACATGTTTAAGCAGTCTGATGTATCACCACACCATCGTCGTCTTGGACACCCTCATCCTCTATCGCCGTTAAAACTGCCTTCACCTATTAATCTTTGCATGCTGTTAGCTCTCGTTATATAACCAAAAAAACCACAGTATTTTTGTTAGTTCTTAGACTAAAACATATACAGTGTACTATTCCTCTGCCAATAGAAGTAAGAACGAGTGTTTCATAGAGAAATAGAAAATTGATGTGAAATGTGAGTGTGAAATAGAGTATTGATTCAAACATATATATGCGAGCCTTGAACAAAAAATAAACATGATAGTGGAAAATTAGAAGCAACAGAGATGTTCTATTGAATATACTGAAAGTGTTATGGACGGATAGAACAAACTAACAAGGAGTTGCTGAGTCAAACGCCAGACGGAAGAGATGGGGGAGCGGTGTTATTTAATAACCGGGAACAACCGGAGACAGGTGTTACTCAATAACCAGGACAAAAACGAGACAATAGTTACTTAATAATGAGGATACTAAAATTATAAGGGATGTGAAATAGTAAAATGCTCTTGTTAACTTGAGGTACAGATTCGTGTCTTTTTTACTCAGAATATTGTTGAATATTACGCTAGGCGAGGACCAGAACATGTTTTTAGGCTTTTACGTGTGATTCCAAACAAAAAATGTCTAGGATAATACCTGTATATAATATTCAAAGCTTTTCTAAACAGTTTGTTCATTCAATACAGAAATACCAGTAAAATCGATATGTTGCATATCTTTGAAAACAAGTCGGATATATAGATATCAATAGTACATCACTTATAAACATTTATCAATATATCACAGATAATTGTAAGACTTGACATTAACGTTTTCTTACGGCCCGCTTACAAAGTTGTTTCTTATTTAGAAGGCTGATCACTGATTTGATAAAAAAAAAATAGACGGACAATGGAGAACAAAAGTGAGACAGCTCCGTAAACAAAAACCTTCAAATAATGAAATCTGAACGACAGTGTGATTTACCCTAGATAATAAGCAACAGAACCGTTAAGACAAGCAACGGCCGAAGATGAAGGACTGGGTCGAAATAGAATACATCTGGGAATTGGTTTAGAAGTGGTGAATTAGTTTTATCTAGCAAATCATAGAGATGTTAAGTGCTATATGATCAAGGTTACCACTAAGGTGTTTGCATAGGGACATTAAATTGTTCCCATGTTTGCATCGTGCCATAGTTTATTTTTCTTTCTGTTGTTTTAATTTGGACATCGCTATTTCTCTTCTCCTACTCTCGATTGCATAGTCGTCTGCACTGTTTATATTAACTTCTAAATATTCGATATTTGTCAATTCTTCTAAATCTCTATTGTCAATATTAATTCTAGTTTCTAGTTTTAACGTTGTCATTTGTCATTACTTTTGTCTTTTTTCATATATTACAAACAGGTTGTTTTGATCACTAAAGATTTTTGTTGATTTTATTATGTTCTTTAATTCTTTCTCATTTGATGTTAATAGAACTGTTTCGTCAGCGTATCTAGTTTCTGGAATTTCTAGACGTCCGCTGTTTATAGGTCTGAATACTTGTTGCATTGTTTCGTGTTTCAGGTATCTCACTATGTTCTCTGCATTATGTTAAACAGGTATGGAGATAAATAAATGTGTTCAACATCACTACCCTACAGCAGTTACATTTTATGGGTTACATTTATATTGGAAGAACGTTTTGTGGTGTCTGTGACTTGATATCCTAGTTACACTGACAAGTTATATGTATTAATACTATTATTATTATTATTATTAGTATTACATTATTAATAGTATTAATTCATAATTTATACGCACAAAATGTCCCGTAGTTGCCATAGCATTCGGGAGGAAATTCGTTAATTGATCAGAAACAGAAGAAAACGTTTATTTTCACACGCAATTTTGAATTTATCTGCATTGCCAAATTACATCTGATTACTGCAAGCACAATTCGAGTAGCAATTTACGGCTGTGTAACATGCGCACTAGATAAATCAGTGAAAAAGAGAGTTGCTTCCATCGAAAAAAGATGCTATAGAAAGCTTCTGTGAATGACATAGACTGTGAAATAGACGAATCAATAAAGGGTAAGAACATTAAATGTCAAAGAGCGTTGGCTACAAAACAATATTAGAACAAGAACGCCAAGGTTTGTAGCAATATGAAAGACATAGCAACATAGATAATTAATAATTGAAAGTAAAATTGCTGTTAGCATGGTAATAACCGCCCACGACGACGATGGAAAAGAAACGTCTCAGAATCATGCTATTGGATGCGGCAGTCAAACTCTACGAGAATCGTGATCATACATCAAGAAGATTACATTCTGGAAACATCATTTCATCAGAACTTATTTTACTGTTACTATTATTATGTTTTATTCATATTTATTACCACTAGTTTTACTATTAATGTGTATTATTATTGTTATTGTTTCTATTATTAAAATTATTTTTTGTCTTACTATTATTGTTATTACTATCACTATTAATGTTACTATTTTTATTAAAATATTAAGTGGCATATTCTTTCCAGAACGTTGTCTTTGTCGTGGATATTCTGAACACCTCTCTGTACCGGGAATGTAGGCATGCATTGGTCAGAGACATGTGATACATTCTTCGATTTGGCTGGTCTATCGTCTTCTTGGTCTTCCTCTTCTTCTCTATCCTTGTACTCTGCCCTCTAGAATCAGCTCTTCGATATCATAATGTTGTTTTAAGTGTCGAAAAATACTGTAGCTTCCTTCTTATGATGGTATTTAGAAGACAGCCTTAATTTAGTTTCAGTAATTTTAATGCTTCAATATTCTTCTTTTTCTCTGACCATGAAATTCGTAGGATCTTTCTTTAGTACTTCATTTCATAATAAATTTATTCTTTTTGATATTGTCTTGTCCAAGTCTCACATCAATATGTTGAAACTTCGAAAACTCACGATCTTAAAAGGGTTACTTTAATGTGCATCTTGATTCTTGATTAGAAACTGGCCTTACAGCACATGGACATTCCCATAAGTGCTCCGCCCTCTGTTCCAGCAGCCATCCGACTCGTTGGTGTTTCGAGTCTAATGCCGCCGAAACAGACGTCGGCATCAGGGCACAACGCTGGCCCTTGTGACAGGTTTCTCTGTTGTTCCGCCCACCTTCGGCGTGCCCGCAACTAGTTCAAACACAACGTCCGCCTGTCGGAACAACATGGTAACTTGAAGGTTACGAATACGGGTACTAAGGATAGACGACGACTATCTTGCACTATTGAGTGTAAACCATCAAGATGCACAAACTAAAACTGATAGATTAAAACTCATCGCAGGACAAACAAATCTCCAAATCAACTCATCAAAAACAAAAATTATGGACTTCGCCAACTCACCTAACGCAATTACTTTAAATGAAAAACAACGTGAAAAGGTACACACATTCTCCTATCTAAAGGAAATTAACACTCGACGGTGATGTCGTGACAGAAATTACAACTCGCATTGCACTAGCATCAAGTGCCTTTAACAGACTGTCTAATATCTGGAGGTCAATGTCAATCAGCACATGCACGAAAATAAGCTTATTTAATTCCTGCGTTATTCTGGTGCTAACATATGGATGTGAGAGCTGGAAAAGCTCTTTATCTTCAGAAAATAAATTACTGAGTTTCGAAAACAAATGTCTTTGTCGGATAACTAACACCCATTGGAGTGAATTCAAATCGAATGATAAAATCAGAGAAGAGACACATCAAAATTTAATCACAGATGTTATCAGTGAACGCCGTTGGTTCTATATCGGATATGTCCTACGCGTAGACATAAACAGAATTCACCACCAATCTCTTGAATCTTGAAAACGGATCTACAGGCAAACGAACAATGGATAGACCAAAAGAAACACTCAGAAGAGCAATACTTAGAGAAAGTAAAACAATCAATATACATACTATTCAAGAACTGCACAGAATAACTTTGAACAGGTAGAATTGGAGAGATCTGACCTCAACGCTAACCTCAGTGCAAAAGGATAATGATGATGATGAAAGTGGTTAATCCTACTGTGCAATAGTTTTCTCATTTGCGTTAATTTGAGTGTTGCAAAGGCGAACAGTATTATAATCTCGACTGGACAGTCTGTTTATATTTGATCCCAGATATTCGAATTTGTTCTACACACTCTAGTTCTATATTGTATATGTTGATTAACGGTTTGATCTTTGGTTTGTCTGTTGTCATAATTTTGGTTTCTTGCGCGTTTAGATACAGATTTTTCTGTATTTCTTTGTTGTTGTGATTAGCTGTTTCAGTCCCACAGGATGTGTAGTAAGGAGGACGGTGTCATCTGCACATCTTATTTCTGGAATCTTTTACCCACCGATATTCATTGGAAGAAACTAATTTTTCCTCTAGTTCTTCTCTTACATTTCTCATTATATTGTCTACACAGATGTTAAAAAGATAAGGGGATAGGAGTGCACCCTTGTCTCACTCCACTCTGAACAGCAAACGATTCTCCTTCCACCCTTACTGCAGTGGTGTTTTTGGATCTTAGGTAACAAAAGGTATCAACTTTCTTTACGTGAGTACTGTTAAAGTTATGTTTGTTGTGTAGGCTACTGTAGATACTTTACCTATTACCACAGTTTTAATGATGCTTATTGTAATAGAGAATAGCTCGCAGGCCGTTGCCATTGTTGTCAGTTAGGGACTGCCAGGTGTACTCACTGTGTGCTACTCATGCACCACTATTAAATAAAGGCACGTGTAGTGAAAACTGTGTCCATATTTGGTGAACTGTCAAAACAAGCTTGGACAAACTATAATCTAATATTGTAAACAAAGATATAGATTTATCAAGCATGCGTGCTGTGTACATTATACTACGGATCTGAATCATGGGCTACCTACACAACACATGAGAAGAGAAGTAACATATTTTATCTAAGATGTGCCCGAATAATCTTGAACATCCAATGACAAAACATAATCACCAACATGGAAGTGTTACGTTGCACTCATCTACCATCTGCCATGGAGACGCAAGAAACAGATTGCGTTGACTGGTTCACCTCCGCAGAATGTCAAACTACCGCATACCACAACACGTACTATTCGGAGAACTGGCTGAAGGCAAGGGAGCCCACGGTAGATCAATGCTGAGGTATAATGACATCTCTAAATCATCAATGAAATACTTTTTCACAGACCCCACAATCTGGAAAAACACGACCGACACTCATAATCTCTGTAGGCCTAACCTGCGTGTGGGAACAACATTGTTCAGAAATAATATGTTTAAAGATATGGAAGTAAGAAGAGAAAGACAAAAACAAAACTTTTCTGTTTCTGTGACATGATCGCTTGAAAATTCCCAATTCCTGAGATAGTGTTCACAGAATTGTTTCTTCTATTTACTTAATCATTTTCTACACGAAGAACAAGGCCATAAATTGTCATTATTATTATTAATTATTGTTATTATTATTGTTATTATTATTGTTATTGTTATTACTGCAGATTATACAGCTACTACTATATATAAGCAAAGACGTAAATAATGGAAGGTTGGGGGTACAAACACTCCCATCCCTCTGAACATGATTAAAAGTACTAAGAACATCTCTGCAAAAGACGAGTTACCCCCTCCCCCACCATTTTACAGATATATCACAAAACAAATAAGTCACACACAGTTTTATTAACACGAAGAAATGAGACTTTTAATTGGGGCATTGGGCGATATAATTTTACTATGGGAAAGTCCCCACCACTCCCCTTTTAAACTATTACAGAAGACGTAGCAATGCCTCTTTTAATACTATTACTATTATTACTTATATTAATATTATAACTTTTATTGGTATTACTATTATAACTTTTATTGGTATTACAATTATTACTTTTATTGGTATTACTATTAATACTTTTATTGGTATTACTATTATTATTTGTATTGGTATTACTACTATTACTTTTATTGGTATTACTATTAATCCTTTGATTAGTATTACTATTATTAGCCCTTACGTTTATTAGTCTTACTATTATTAACTTTTATTGGTATTACTTGTATTAATTGTATTGGTATTACTATTTTTGGTATTATTATTACTTTTATGAGTGAAGAACCGCTAAAAAATGGCGTAGAAAATGAATGCATTTTCTCGTGTGCTAATGGACAAACAGATTTTCTCCTGAAAGCAATAGCAAACTACACGAGTTAATTCTCATAATTCTATTCAGGCATATTTTTCTGTAACAGCATCTTAACAAGAAAGCTGTGTTGTTTTTTTGTTTGTTATATAAAGAGACATAACAGCATGGAAAGATTAATAGCTGAAGACAGAGTTAACGGCAACAGGGGAAGAGGCGCCCAAGATGACGATGGTATCACATTGCTTAAAATTGTCTCTAGCTGCGGCGTGTCAACTCGCCAAATATTGTGAAGTGTGCAGAGAATCCGTAAGGAAGACTACGTTCTGGGAAGAATATGTCACATGAGAAGATTATTATTACTTTATCTATTACAAATATTATTATTATTTGATTTATGGAAGCATACCCTGACAGAGGCTTCACTGTCCAGCGAGTTATTACGGAAGTGTCCAGATTAAGGGGAGTAATCACTCCTAAAGATTACAGAGGAGGGAGCCTAAAGAAGTTGATGGTCATCTCCGATCATCCTCTGTCATTTCCTGTAGTTTTGCTTTATTCCAAACATTTGGACTTGGTTTTTTCCTTGAACTACATCAATGAAACCGAGAGGTCTTTTCTTTGAACTACATCACTAAAACCGAAAGGTCTTTTCCTTGAACTACATCAATGAAACCGAGAGGTCTTTTCCTTGAACTACATCAATGAAACCGAGAGGTCTTTTCCTTTAACTACATCAATGAAACCGAGAGATCTTTTCCTTGAACTACATCACTGAAATCGAAAGGTCTTTTCCTTGAACTACATCAATGAAACCGAGAGGTCATTTCCTTGAACTACATTAATGAAACCCAGAGGTCTTTTCCTTGAACTACATCAATGAAACTGGGAGGTAATTTGTTCAAAATGGACCAGACACTTTCCCCATAGTTAGGGCTGGCAAAACACGTCAAGAAAGAAGAAGAAACAAACAGCAACATGTCAGATTAAGAAAATGCTCACCTGATTGTTTATTCTTTTTTTTGTTGCTTAATGAGCGTCTGCACGACCCAAAAGGCCATGCATTATTATTAGTATTATTATTATTCTTTATTATTATTATTATCTTCTTTATTATTAGAAGGTATGATTGGAGTTAGCTTGAGAGACAAAATCAGGAATGAAGAACTAAGGAAACAATTAGGGATCAAGTCAACAATAGAATACATCCATAAACAACAGGTTAAATGGTACGACCACATAACCAGACAGAAAGAGCAAAGTATTATTCAAAAACACTTAACAAACGATACGAAAACAGTCGACCTATTGGACGCCTTCGTAAAAGTTGGATAGATAGTGTATTAGAGACACTCGGAAATATAACAGCGGAAGAGGCAAATAGAAGGGCAAATGACCGTGCACTCACTCTCCCCTCAACACCGAAAGGTACATGAGGACAGAAAGAAGAATATTATTATTATTATTATTATTATTATTATTATTATTATTATATTATTATTATTATTATTATTATTATTACTATTATTATTATTATTATTATTATTATTATTATTGTTGTTGTTATTATTATTATTATATTAATATTATTATTATTATTATTATTATTGTTGTTATTATTATTATTATATTATTATTATATTATTATTATTATTATTATTATTATTATTATTATTATTGTTATTATTATTATTATTCTATTATTATTATTATTATTTTTATTATTATATTCTGAGCTTCGAACTATTTTTGTTCTGCTAGCGTGATACAGTCTGTAGAACGGTTTATACTCTGTTATTGTTTACAGAATAAATTCGAGTTTTTTTGTCAAATATGAATAGGCCTACACATTATCAAATGTTAACATCAACATTTGTGGATTATATTGATCCCCCACGGTATGAGGCGGCTGGTTATATCACCTACACAAACAAATTAGTCGGTTTCTAGCGAGGCAGCCATGACAATTATGCAATAAAAACCAATCTTTATATCCAATAATGTTTAGACTCACAGCGCAAAAATTGCTGACTGATTAGCGGTTCTCAAATTAAATCCATATGATCCCCTCATCCCAATGAGTCACAGCTTATCGCCGAGGGTGATTAAACCACCCCCACTATCTCAATTAGGAAATCAGAACGTGATTATTAGTGCTAGAAATTTAGTCAAAAGTCCGGTTAAACTACCCCCACCCCCTTTCTCATATCCCGTACCGCCTGTGTGATACCGGGGCCCGAAAGGGGAGCAAAGAATAGCAACACTGTTTACTTTCCACGCATGTCGTAAAAGGCGACTAAGAATTTATGGGATGAAGTTGGCTGTCCCATCCCATATAGGGTCAGAGACCAAAAGCCATGCTGATGTCGGATGTGTCAGGCTGAAAGGCGCATATATCGCAGCAATGCTGTAAACCATGACACAACGCATTCTGTTCTCTGGACTACATCTTGCTAATCTGCAGGAGTTTGAGAACGAACGCAGAAGAAGAAGAATATATCCCGTACTCGTAGCAATGTTATAGAAAAGGTGATATAAGCACATGAAACAACCGCGTATTTTAGGTAAACTTCTCCAACCCTTCGTACTACAGGTGTATATACGGCGCTGGGAGATCTAGACTTGGTCTGATTATGCCAGAGAAAAACGTAAAATTACTTAGAAAATAGGCCTATATAATAAAAATATATGCACACTCATTTCTCTGGAGTATACATGGCATAAGTAAATTCACTCTCTGTGCACAATGTCTATTTACTGTCTATGTACAATGTCTATTTACTGTCTATGCACAATGTCTATTCACTGTCTATGTACAATGTCTATTTACTGTCTATGTACAATGTCTATGTACAATGTATATTCATTGTCTATGTACAATATCTATTCAATGTCTATGTACAATGTCCATTCACTGTCTATGCACAATATCTATTCACTGTCTATGCACAATGTCCATTCACTGTCTATGCACAATATCTATTCACTGTCTATGCACAATGTCTATTCACTGTCTATGTACAATGTCTATTCATTGTCTATGTACAATGTCTATTCATTGTCTATGTACAATGACTATTCATAGTCTATGCACAATATCTATGTGCAATGTCTATTCACTGCCTATGTACAATGTCTTTATACAATGTCTATGTACAATGTCTACTCATTGTCTATATACTTGTCTATGTACACTGTCTCTGTACAATGCCTTTTTATTGTCTATGTAGAATATCTATTAACTGTCTATGTACACTGTCTCTGTACAATGTCTATTCATTGTCTATGTGCAATGTCTATTCATTCTCTATGTACAATGTCTATGTACACTGTCTATGTACAATGTTTATGTACAGCTTCTATTAATTGTCTATGCACAATGTCTATTCATTGTCAATGTACATTGTTTATTTATTGTCTATGTACAATCTCTGTGTACAATGTCTATTAAGTGTCTATGTACAGTGTCTTTGTACACTGTCCATTAATTGTCTATGTACAATGTCTATTCAATGTCTATGTACAACGACACATTGTTGCACTAAACAACACAGTACTAGGATTCCAGTTGCACTATCTACTATATCCTATAGAAGTGTTTCCCAATGTGTGGCTCTCGCCTCACGTGGGGAGGGGGGCAATTCGATTGGTCACGGGGCAATTCAGAGAGAAATAATACCATCTGTGAATATTACAATTATATATATATATGTATATATATATATATATATATATATATATATATATATATATATATATATATATATATATATATATATATATATATATATATATATATATATATATATATATATATATATATATATATATATATATATATATATATGTTACTTAGGGAGGCATCAGAATTTAAAATTGACAGGGTGGGGCATAACAAAAAATGGTTAGGAAAGACTGTTCTAGAGCACACCACGATGATCATTTTATCACAGAAGGGGGCCACAGTTGAGATAAAGATGAGAATCGCTTCTTTAGACCACGTTTCCAACTTTATTAGTACATTAAATAATTTATGGTAAAGCTACTCGATACTATCTGACTGACTGGTGAAATGTTAAACCTTGCCAAGTGAACGTACCGACTTTGAATCTATGATGCATTATTAGACACAAGTGTATTTCTTTGTCTTTGTTATTTCTGTATATTATAATGTTTATTCATAACACATTTCTCGATGGTAAACATTAACGTGTAGAAGATTAGTTGGTACATGTCTGTAACGAAAGCAAAATATCAACACAAGCTATTATTAAATAAGTGCTGAAATAAGATTTGTCGGAACAAAAGGCGCATATAGAGCAGATATGCTGGAAAAATAATTGAGGAATATTTCTATATGTTGACTATGCCTTGTTACGAATTATTAGTGTGATAATGAAAGCAGAAGGTTAATAAAAAAGAAGAAGGGTCAGATACATAAAGGTAGATCAGAGGGTTGACCAATTATGTAGTTCTGATGGAGCACTCAAGTACAGGACAGACTCAAAACTGTTATAAAATGTAATATTAAGAATGAGAGATGGCTATATGAGTCAAATAAGATGTCTATACTGTTCTCTATTATATGTTTCTTAGTTTGTCTCTTATTAAAAAATAACAGTCGTTAGAACTAGCTCGGAGCCTAATTTTCTTTCAATTTGTTTTCAAAATATGAATATTTATATTTGATATTAACAATCAACATATGTGCATTGATCTTTGGGAGTGTTTGTACCCCCAACACCCTTCATATATATATATATATATATTCACGTTTCTCTGATTTTGCTGTTAGGGCTCGCATGATAGAATGGCGATCAGACTATGGGCTATGGGCTATGACACTCTTGATAACTTTATAAGCAGTAATGTTGTGATAATTCAGAGCGTCGATAACTCATTCAATCCACCGTCTTATTGATTTTTCTGTCTTTTGGTGTTTCCATTTTCGTGTTGTATGTTATTGACAATATGGGCTAATTCTCATTAAGTGGCCAAATTATGTCAGTCTCCGTTGTCAATGTATTTGACCACATATGCTGTTTCAACATTTCTTGTAATATTTTTATTGCTCACATAATCTCCTCTCATTTTGCTTGCTGCTTCTCTAAGACATCTAATTTATTATCCATTTTCTGTAGAACACATACACGCTCTAAAGTAGTTCACTCATTCTTTGATTTTCCTTTTCCGCTGAAGTTAGCGCATAGGGCAGAGGTCATATCTCTCCAATTCTGTCTGTTCAAATCTATTATGTGCAGTTCTTGAATAGTATGAATATTGGTTGTTTTACTTTCTCTAAGTATTATTCTTCTGAATAGTAAAGGTACATTAATACACTGACCTGGAGCAATTAACAATTAATCTATATGTTAAGCGATCTATATTCATATTTGCCAACACGTTCAGTCTTGATTAAAATCACATATTTCCTAGGGATAATAATAATAGTATCCATAAGCCATGATAACCGTTGTGGTGTTACACTGGAAACAATAGTACAAAAATCCCTCAAACGACTCCTCAGTCATTCGATCTATTGTCTTTCCCCAGGTGGTTTGTCATCCACTCTTGCCGTTAAGCGTAGGGGTTATTGGAGCTCGAGGTTGCATTCTAAAACCAGACGCGTGGCCTCGGTTGTGCTATGACCGTGTCTGTTCAGGATGTCCATGACGTTATCTATCCATCTTTTCCGTGGTCTTCCTCTGGCTTTGTACCCTGATCTCATTTGGTTAGATGCCTGTACGGGCAACTTTTCGTGATGAATTCTCATAATGTGGCCAGACCACTTGATCTGCTGCTTTTCTATGTATTCTGTACAATGCATTATACATATTCTTTCCTTGATATCTTTATTTCGTAATCTATCGAACCTCGTGACCCTGTTGCTTTCCTCAAACATTTCATTTAACATGTCACTATCTTTCTGTAATGTGAAGATGAGAGAGACCAGTTTTGGCACTAGTAGCACAGTGTTGGTAGGAATATACCATTCATTCGGTGAGTGTAGACAAATCATGTCAAGATCATTCCTTAATGGTATCAATCCCGAAATCTTTGACCGTCTTCTTCTTCCATCTTGGGCTATTTCTTGCAAAACAAGTTTAGAACCTGAGTCGTGTCTCGTTACAGATCAAAACCAGATACGTTTACGTCGTTTCACCACTGCCATAAGTGGTTCTTGATAACCTTCAAGTTTGTTCATTTGCTGGCGGGCGAGTATATTTGTCTTGACCAATAATCCAGTGTAGCATTTTCATGGGCAGAAGTGTACTCGGTGTGTGACCAAATGTTCTCTGAAATTGTCTTATCGACAAGCAGAAAAATACAGCTGTAATTCTAACAATTTTGCCCGGAAGGATGCGGTGTGTTGGAAGACGGGAAAACGTGTTGACTAGTAGCGAGGCAAGTAAGTGCCATTTGAGCGGACCTTTTTTAAATTCCATTTTCCTGCATTACTATTTATTATTTAACAATACATCAAATATGATTTTTCTACTATATTATTCATCTTCAGCAATACGAATGATTGTATAAAATCGTGATTATTCAATTTTTTGAACATTCTTTTATAGTGTCTGTCCACTATTTTCTTTGTCTCGTTGTGCTCCTTCTACAATTTACTGCTTCATGTAGTTTCGCTTTCTATATGAAATCCTGCCGGTTTAAATATCCCGCACCATTCACATGCTTGTCGTTTTGTTACTGATAGTAGTGAATCGTGTAGACCTACGTGCACCTCTATGTTATTTCTTCTTTATGCGAGATACTCTTTTCTGAAAATAGTCTCCCTAATAGAATTCTCTTCCAGAATATAATCTCCTTCATAGAAGTTCTGAACTCCTCACAATAAACGTACCCTCTAATTATTTTTCTTTTATGAGCAAATTTGAAGGTGCATGAGCAGTGTATGACCCCGCGTGAAAGTTTCTATTATCTAAGTTCGCGTGTTGGCTCAGTTAATCAAATGAGAATGGTGTGTACTTTTGTCATGATTTCAACAACATTTCAACAAATCGACATTTTAATATAATATTTTCGACATATCAACGTTACATTTTCGATACATCATCATTTCAACATATCAATCAATACAAATCATTTCTAAGCTTTCCTATATACACACAATTACTTTAGTAACAAACAAACCAAAAAATACACTGAAATGAAATACAAACCAAAAAATACACTGAAATGAAATACAAACCAAAAAATACACTGAAATGAAATACAAACGAAAAAAAACAATGAAATGAAATGTAATGAATGATAGAACAAACCAAAAAATACACTGAAATGAAATACACACGAAAAAAAACCAATGAAATGAAATGTAATGAATGATAGAACAAACCAAAAAATACACTGAAATGAAATGTAATGACTGATAGAACAAAGTCATTAACACAACGTTGATATTGATTGTTCCTATATACCTTATTTTGACATCACGGGATACCCTCTTTCATTTAACTGCCACTTCAATTTGTCAGAATTTCTTATAAAATCCTCCCAACATAAATTGTTATTCGCTAACACTGGCTATAAAATCAATGCATGCGCATAAGAAACAAGTACAACATATCACTTTAATTGAAGTGATGAAACGTATTTAAGCCATGTGGCAAATACTTGTGCATGTTGAGAGTACGAAAATGACATTTAGAGCAGTCGTTATAATAAACAATCAAAATGTTCACCCGCGCGTTGTTTGAGATCGAGAGAGATGCGTAGAGTATCTATAATGTGACCAGGCCATGTATGTTGTAAAATGCGTTTAAGTGGGGTATTACGGTAGGGGGAAGTGTACTGTCCCATCAAATAGAATTTTCAGTTAAGGTTATATCGTTGACTGCCCATTTCGTTCTGTCTGCTGTTTCAGTGTGATGCTGAATAGAGTTCTTCTTCATCTTCTTCAGCGTTCGCTCTCATATAACCACAACGAATATTTCGTGTGATTTTCGCCAGGGAGCGGGAAGTAGGTTGTGCTGCAGGTTCCACAGTAGAACTGTGTTATTTGCACCTCAGTTGGCTACTCAGTGGTCTGGACGTATGAGGTCCAGAACATCCGTTTTCGTCATTCCGTTATTTCGGGTTTGGTCCCTAGAAAAGAGTTCTAAGTGTGATGATGAATAGAGTTCTAAGTGTGATGTTGAATAAAGTTCTAAGTGTGATGTTGAATAGAGTTCTAAGTGTGATGTTTAATATAGTTCTAAATGTGATGTTTAGAGTTCTAAGTGTGATGTTGGATAGAGTTCTAAGTATGATGCTGAATAGAGTTCTAAGTGTGATGTTGAATAGAGTTCTAAGTGTGATGTTGAATAGAGTTCTAAGTGTGATGCTGAATAGAGTTCTAAGTGTGATGTTGAATAGAGATCTAAGTGTGATGTTGAATATAGTTCTAAGTGTGATGTTGAATAGAGTTCTAAGTGTGATGTTTAATATAGTTCTAAATGTGATGTTTAGTGTTCTAAGTGTGATGTTGGATAGAGTTATAAGTGTGATGTTGAATAGAGTTCTAAGTGTGATGTTGAATAGAGTTCTAAGTGTGATGTTGAATATAGTTCTAATCATGCTCATTATGACAAGGTAGAGCAAGGGGTCTCAACCTGTTCAAACTGTGAGCATCTACATATACTACTGAGTGTGCAAACACATGGACATGTAATGTAAAACATACATACATATATACATATATATATATATATATAAAACCTTCTTTCATTTTACCAACTCATCCCTTCCTTTCTTGTATAACCATGTATAGTAACAATATTTCCTTTGGTGTGTATAACAAAGTTTGAATTGTAGAAGAACTTGTTATCGTTGTTGTTTGCAAGTACTTTTTCACATGGTTGCGTGTTCTAACGTATACTTGTCTTTTCACATGGTTGCGTGTTCTACCGTATCCTTGTCTTTTCACATGGTTGTGTTATCTACCGTATCCTTGTCTTTTCACATGGTTGTGTGTTCTACCGTATCCTTGTCTTTTCACATGGTTGCTTGTTCTAACGTATCCTTGTCTTGTCACATGATTATTTGTTCTACCTACTTTGTTACACATTGTTACTTATTCTACCGTATGCTTTCTTCCCAAATGACCACTTTCGCTCCCGCCTGTTTGTCTTCTACGTGCCAGCTTTCTCTCCCGTCTGCTTGTCTTCCCACATGCTTACTTGCTCTATTTTCCGAGTGCATGTCTCACTTGCACAATTATCTACTAACTTCTTGTCTGTTCCACGGGGAAACATTAATGACTGACCATTCCTCAGCATATTGTTCCTGTTATCTTTGGATCTAAAATAACCACAAAGAGGTCTTGAAGATTGTAAAATGGCAGGGACATGCATCGTGATAGCAATACATTGCGTCTGTTTGAATAAACAATTTTGACATGTTAGATTTCGCGATAGTCAGATATTAATATAACTTTTTTTTTTAAATCAGGAAAGATCGTAGAATGCAAGCCTAGGTTGGAGAAAGTCATAGAAACTACAACCAATAACTGATTGATAGACTGATATCTAATATTTGCTTGTAAAATGTACTTCTGGGATGCGGTATAGTTGAAGACGAAAAACGGGTTGATTCAGTTTGTTGCATTATGACCTTTCTTAAATCATTGATTCTTAATTAGGAGCCAGAATTATTGTACAAAAGGCATTCTCATAAACGTTCTGCTTGTCATTCTGTCAGCCATCTAAAACTATATATGATGAATGTCCCAGTCAGTTGTTGGTAAATTATTTACAAAAAATTGAGGAAGTGGGTGTATGATTATTAGAAGCGAGAGATACACTATGTTTGATGGATGCAAAGCTCTGATATAACCAAGTTAACTAACTTCCGCGGTCGAATGCAGCGTGCTACACTATACGAGGTAAATTGAACTTAACCAGTAGTTGGTTGTTGGTTTTTATAGCCTTTCCAGTGAGTGTGCAATGTCTCCAGTCCACCTCCGCTCACTCTCATTTCTAATTATTTGTTTGTTTTGCGTTCGCACCATTGTAATCAGCACGGATATCCGTGCGATTTCCGCCGGGAGCGTGAATACGTTGTGCCAACGTTATGCGCCTTGTGGGCCTAGCACATACTTTTTCGGCATGCCTTCACAATTCGGGTGGGCTACCCTAGCCTGTGACAGCCTCCCTATCTGTCGCTAGGCACGAGTGTGTGTGGTGGCTCTTCGCCCAGACGATTTTTGCTCTCGTCTGTCTCGCACGAGGTGTTCCACTGACTGTGAACTTGCCTCATGTAATTGGACGTACTGTTCCTGTGCCCATCGGGTACTGAACCATTTCTCATCCGTGAGCCTAGTTCCTTAAGAGGAAGAACTCAATAGAAGAGTTGCCCCTGGCTCTTTCGCCCTCTTAGCCGAGGTGTCATTCACCGACATCGTGAACCCTTAGCCCAAGTTCGAGTCTCACACTAAGCGTTTGAGAGCAAGGCGTTCTCGAGCTGAGCGACCTTGTCCCAATATCGCCTGAGCCCATCAGGTACTGAACCCTTTCTCTCTGCAAGTATATTTCTGTTATAGGAAAACTTGACAGTAGAGTTGGGCCAGGGCTAAAATCGTTGTCTCTTTTGTGCATGAGCCCATCGGGTACGGAATCCTTTCTCTCTGCAAGTGTATTTCCGGTATAGGAAGACTCGATATTAGAGTTTAGCAAGGTCTTTTTGCTGTGCTAGACGCCCATTATTGGCTATGGGTCTCTGCCTATAAGGAAATCAAGAAACTAGAAGCTCGTTACGAGCTAACAGAGCTTGTAGTTCCCATTTCCGTAATAGTTTCCTCTTTCTATTAGCAATTGGCGCTGCCATCTAGCTCTGTTCTGCCCTTTCATTTTTCTATTGTACTCAGTATTAAATCTGTCTGTTTTTCGCCGTGCATCAACCTTTTCATGATTTTTTTCATTGGCCGCTCCTCCAATGTTCGGACTGGACTAACTAGCTTCACTATATGTCGACAGTGTCACTAAATGTGATGTTGCTGGTGGTGTCGGAGATATTGTCTGTCATTTAAGCATTCAAATCTCTTTCCATCTACTACCTCCACATACTCGGACACAATCCCCAAATGATTTGGCCAGAATCAGCTCGAGCTACTGTATTTCTCTTTCCAGGGTGCACCGCCAGTAAGTACATTTGGGATCTTGGTTATCTGCTAACCCTGGGTCCGCCGAGAGCAATGCGTTCCCTTTGCACTCCTCTAATTATTTGAACCTGTAAATATCTGTTTTCCCTTTCATCATTCTGTAGTGTATCCATGGCATGGTCTATTAATCCATCCTAGTCTCATCACTATGTCATCTATTATAGCTTTTCTTGCCAATGTGTCAACTCCTTCGCTGCTCATGTCTCCCGCATGATCAGGACATTATAATAATCAATAATCGGATATGTAATCAATTATCACAAATACTTTCCATTGGCACTCTTAGCAGCCTATCAAGTGATTAATCACAAACTTGTGCTTCCCTTATTATCATGCATTGCAGCTCCCGTGTTATTTCTACTTGAATTGTAGCTCCGTGTTATTTCTACTTGCAGTGTAGCTCAGTGTTATTTATACTTGCACTGTAGCTCTCGTTTTATTTCTACTTGCTGTGTTGCGCTGGTATTATTCTTGCTTGCATTGTAGCTCTGGTGTTATTTCTACTTACATTGTAGCTCTCGTGTTTTTATTTTTGGTGACTAACCCAGCAGATGATCGAGTGCAACTATTTTCTAGTGAGAGGTCGAGACCATTTACTATATAAGACCCGCTCGATAATTCCAAAACAGCTTCTTAAAATGACTCATTTGACTTTTTCACTCCAATTCATTGGTCACTTTGTGTATACTTTGTTATCGACAGCCAAAGAAAATTATAAGAAAATTTACATGAGTCATTTTAGAGCGTTGTTTTTCTGATTTAGCAATGTGCCTTATAATACCAATGGTCACGGATGGGTGAACCACGGAATTTATATTTGATTTTTACAAATTAATGGGTAAAGAGTAAACTGGAAAATCGGGTCATTAATTTCGCAAGGTAAATGTCTAAGGGACGACACAACCGTAGCTCCTTACTACCTAATCATCAGATTATAAAATATTATTTCATAAAATAATAAACTGTTTTTTTAGCATTTTTCTATCTTTTCCAGTCCTGTCTAATGTTTAATTAACTGAATTTCTCTCAGTAAAAACGCCGTTTCCAAAATTATTTTTATACACACATCGACATCTCATGAATTTCAGTTTTCTATCTAAATGTCTGTTACACAAAGTTTCTATAAACTACAGATTCTCTCTCTAAATGTCTGTTACACAAAGTTTCTATAAACTACAGATTCTCTCTCTAAATGTCTGTTGTACAAAGTTTCTATAAAATACGGATTTTCTCTCTATATGTCTGTTACACAAAGTTTCTATAAACTACAGATTCTCTCTCTAAATAAACAACGTTTCTATAAACTACAGATTCTCTCTCTAAATGTATGTTACACAACGTTTCTATAAACTACAGATTCTCTCTCTAAATGTCTGTTACACAACATTTCTATAAACTACAGATTCTCTCTCAACTCACAGCCTCCGGCTCGGAATCAACTTCAAACTTCTAGATTTGTGATTTAACACATATGTCCAGCTTACAATGAACTTGAATACATTCAGAACACATTTATACAGACCATGTGCACGCTCTTCAAGCACAAGATTGTGATGGACATTGCATGTTAACCAGCTGATTACACATTATGAAGTGGAGTGGATTTCAGACCACTTAAACACCCTTGACAAGGCAGGCGGGCTATCAAAGCAGGGAGCACACCAGGAACAATAATATACGCGAGCGACCATGCACACAGTTAAAATAATGTTGAAAACTGTGAACAAAGAAAATTGGATGAACAGATGGGCTTTGGGAAACAATGCGAGGGAATCCAAATCCTAAAGACAACATGAACCTCCTGGGAAGAAACGACCAGAGTATCATTTACCGACATGCGCACATCATGCACATCTTAACAATCACCTGCACATAATACAACAACAAACACTCCATGGTGTGCACTCATTTCTATGAAACTGTTGACCACAACCTTATGAATCTCCAGAGCTGGATGACGTCGAAAAATGCTTCTCCCTTCAAGGTTAGATAAATGGAAAACATGATATGGAAGAAAACAACAGCTCACAAACGCATACCAATATCAGAGAATGGCATTGGATCAAAGGGCATGAGCTCATAGACCGCTGAATCAGCAACCAACCAACCATGGTAAGAAGCGTTCCGCTCAATCTCGGACGTTAGTTCACATTGACTTTCAGAGATTTTAACCATTAACAAATATAATGGAGGTTTTTACAAAATAAGATTTTTCACAAACTAGAGATGTTGGAAGTTTGTTTGCTGAAAGAATAAATCAGAAGGAGATGGAAGTGTGTCAGCTGAACGAACACATCATACAGAAATGTACAAGAGACATAGATAAATCACACAATCACACTTTTGATAATTTAAGAAAAAAGAACATTATTAGAAACAGGTGTTGCACGAATATAGGACATACTAGCTCTTAGGTTCTAGACTTATTGTCAAAGCATAGCAAAAATTGTAGGTGGGAATCCAGCCTGAGTTTTTGTGCACAAAATTTAACAGGATTTTAACAAGCATGCAGGATTTCCCATAAATAATAGGTTTACGGTAAGTATATCGCATATACTACATTAGGATAAGTTTCCGGCAAGTGTCATTGCGTATACTACATTAATATACGTTTACTGCAAGTATCATCGCATACATTACGATCACATTCCCATAACGCTGACCGAAATCGGCACACGACTCATTACAGATCCCCATCCAATTTCATACAATTGAACTATCTTTCTGTCGTGTGTTCTTTACATTGCGTTGTATTCACTACCTCTCTTTAAACCTCTTGTTTCTGTGCCAACTTTTCCAGAACCTTATTCAGAAGGTATTCGATATCCAGTGCCCATTGTAGTCTTCGTCCCCCTCTTCTTCTATTTCCCATAAATTTCACCCCATGATTAATCTTACTAAATTAGTGTGTCTTCCTATATGTCGAAAGTAAGCTAGTTTGTGATTGTTGGTCGTTGTAAGCAGCCAGTCTTCTTTTATATTCATAGAAGATAGTCTATCCTGACATCTGCTGTGGTTTGTCTTTCTGTACAAGATATTCGCAGGACCTCTCTGAAAAATTTCATATAATGCCGATATTTTGTTTTTCTTTACGGATGTCATTGTTCATGTCTCACAACCATATGTTGCCACTGGAAAGACGTAGCTTCTTACTATTTGCAGTAGTAATATACGTGACAAATATCATAACATTAAAAAATACCTGAATAAATATTGAAATAACACACTTACTGTCGACATATCTGGCCTTGAAGTGACAGCAAAACAACTACACTTAACGGCGTACCTAAATCTACATGATAAATATCCATATGGGAAATAGACCAACGAATCGCAACATTAGAAGCGTCAAGGAAGAGATTTTTGTTCAGGATACGGAGACAGAATTCGTACAAATTGTATTGAAGATCAATAATATCATTCATTATACATGTATAATTGGAACAGCGCAGTCTGCTACAAAGAAAACAAACTAAAATAAACATATAGAAAGTAATGACATATAGAAAGTAATGACATATAGAAAGTAATGCATACAATAACATGTCATTGTTTTAATGTGACATGTTCGAGAAATCGTAATGTGGATTACCGTGATGCACATGTATAGGAAGTTGGAATATGACATTACGGAACTAATGCCATTCTGGAGGTTGTTGTGATAGGTTTACCTGAACTTCGACCCTCAATGTCAATTGTTACAAGATCACAATGGGTTGTTAGACACAATGGCATATTACATGAGTTTCTTGTCACGATAGCAGTTGGTTGGAAACCGAATGTTTTGCCGCCAGTGCGCGAAAAGGAAGCAAAAAATAGTACTAATGTTACCTACCAAGCATATCGCAAGAGGCAACTAAGGAGGTCGGTCTTGGGAATAGAGTTTGCTATTTCACTCCACATAATGTCAAAGTGTCCAAGAGGCCGTGCTGAAATCAGGGTTACCGAAAACTTAGAATTCTTTTATTATTTGTTTTATTCCGGACTATTTTCATTATTTATTTTTAAATTTTGGTATTAGCCACAGATCGTAGAAAAAGACACTATACAGCATGTGGGTAAAATTCGAAATCATCAAACATGATGTATTCAGCTGTTCCCTTGACTTTCATTGGCTGTCGACATACAGTAACAAATGAAACTCGCGGTAACAGCCAACCACATCAGTTTATAAGTATGATTTTCGAAGAGCCAGCATGATTAAATAATTGACGAAAAGCACACTGTGAAATTGTGTGGTCCGGCGTATTCATGAACAGTGCACCTCCTCCGTACAACTCTTGTGATGTCACTTCAAACAATGACCCCCAAGAGTACCACTCATAGCACGTGACTCTGTAGATTCAGACGAAAATAAACAAGGATCTCCACAAAAATCAACTTTGTAAATAAGACATCACTAGCAGGAATAGAACACTGAGTCCTTCTGAGCATTATGCGAACGGCTTACCCACCACACGACGTAGCTTCTCACATGTTATAGATATCGTTCAAATTTTACGGATGGATTGTCTACCCACTCAATATAGTGGAAAATGACCCACACGTAAATGTAAAATAGAATTGAAAAAACGTGCGCAAAAATCGCAGCATAGATACAAAACAAGAACAGATATAATGTAGTTTTTCTGGACTCAATCCCCAGGTAGCCGAGAAATGTGATAGAGAACGCAGATGCTATCTGAAAATTAATGGCTGTCAAATAATGCATTCACATCTATGTCCTACAGACTCCTGTAAAATCCAATCAGAATATTTGATAAATAAACTACTGTATTCTGAGACGAAAGGTAGCATGTGCTCAACAATCGTAAATCTGCTACTAAAATATTGATACTGAACTCCAGAACTGATCTGAAATCTGAGTTCTGGATACTGTTCTCTAACAAAAGGACAGATGTGTTGAAGTCTCGTCATGGAACAAATAAAAATGTGGCAGACACGTTATACTTTTACGGGAGTTGTTCGTCATTTTGATTGATATATTATTGGTTGCTGATCCAGCGGTTCATGGGTTCATGCCCTTTGACCCAATGCCATTAACATGATTGAGATATTATTCCGTCAGTTATTCTCAAACTGGGTTCTTCTATAAAACTGTATAATACTGAACAATGACAGCGCTAAAGACCTAACTGAAAAAAAGTAAACAGGCCTTTATTCTGTACGTTTTTGATTATTGTCTGTCTATTCATTGGACACTTTATATAATTGAAGTCAACCACCAAAAATAACCAAAGTCAAACAATGAAACACAGGGCAATAATCACAACCTGGCGTCTAGGTCATCAGTCCACAGGTCGTGATTTGAGGTCGGTCGTGGTATAATTGACCAGGAAGTAGATTTCGGTCACTTATTCCGTCTACAGTCTGGAACAGCCATCCTCAAAATTCAAATCCATTGTGGAAGCACATACAATTATAATAAATCATTTCAATAAGTTGTTACTTTTCTTTCTTTATTTTGTTCACTATATGTTGTGAGACAACTATATGTTGTGAGACAACTCGCTATATGTTGTGAGACAACTCGCTATATGTTTGAGACAACTATATGTTGTGAGACAACTATATGTTGTGAGACAACTATATGTTGTGAGACAACTCGCTATATGTTGTGAGACAACTCGCTATATGTTGTGCAACAACTATATGTTGTGAGACAACTCGATATATGTTGTGAGACAACTATATGTTGTGAGACAACTATATGTTGTGAGACAGCTCGCTATATGTTGTGAGACAACTATA
The DNA here is from genome assembly GCA_034231615.1 of Meghimatium bilineatum. Classification (NCBI taxonomy): domain Eukaryota; kingdom Metazoa; phylum Mollusca; class Gastropoda; order Stylommatophora; family Philomycidae; genus Meghimatium; species Meghimatium bilineatum. Next base: position 64,405,438 of record CM067321.1, on the reverse strand, counting down.
TGTTGTGAGACAACTCGCTATATGTTGTGAGACAACTATATGTTGTGAGACAACTATATGTTGTGAGACAACTCGCTATATGTTGTGAGACAACTATATGTTGTGAGACAACTATATGTTGTGAGACAACTATATGTTGTGAGACAACTCGCTATATGTTGTGAGACAACTATATGTTGTGAGACAACTCGCTATATGTTGTGAGACAACTATATGTTGTGAGACAACTATATGTTGTGAGACAACTCGCTATATGTTGTGAGAAAACTATATGTTGTGAGACAACTATATGTTGTGAGACAACTATATGTTGTGAGACAACTCGCTATATGTTGTGCGACAACTATATGTTGTGAGACAACTCGCTATATGTTGTGAGACAACTATATGTTGTGAGACAACTCGCTATATGTTGTGAGACAACTATATGTTGTGAGACAACTCGCTATATGTTGTGAGACAACTATATGTTGTGAGACAACTATATGTTGTGAGACAACTATATGTTGTGAGACAACTCGCTATATGTTGTGAGACAACACATATAGGTGCAATCCAACACTTTTCTCCCATACACTGTTTAACAAAGTAATTTTAAAACACAATATGTTAGGGCAACAGCTGTTTATACCTGTTTAAACAGCTGTTCAAACCATCTCCAGAGAACTCTTCCACCCCTGACGCCGCAATTCAAACAAGGGCCACAGCGTATAGATTGATAGATAGAGCTGTTTATACCGATCAAAATTTATTTCTAAGTTTTAGCTGTCAGAAGACAGTTTTACTAGAAGTACATTCATATTTGTAATGATATCTAATGTTTAAGGGAACCTACTTCATCAATTTCAAAATGGGAAAACACTTCATGAGACAGGGTGGTTTGGAGAAAATAATCGTCACAACAGGCAAGATTGAAGGCAACAGAGGCAGAAGGTGACAAAATGAGAAAATAATACACAGTTTGACAACCTGGCAAGTCTGGGAAACAACAACTATCTTGATACATAATACTGGAGACAGATGCGTTTTGGAGAGCCATGATCGCGTACGCCATGTTGATGACGATGACTTCAACAATGATCCACTGGACTCTTACCATCGGGAATGTGGACACTTCAGCATGTCTACTAATATTTTTATATATAAACCCCTACCAGACATACTCTATAATACATCTCTTACTCATAACACCAAACACATATTTCAAATCTCCCTTGGTGAGATTGTACGTGGGGATCTCCATAGCGTAGTGGTTTAGCTGTTCGCCATGTGTTCAAGAAGGTATAGGTTCGAATGGGTGGTGCTTCATTGAGAGTGGAGGAATACATATGGGAAACCGAGTACAGTGAAGTCAATTCTCTAGGTCTTTTATGCCCTTTTTAAAAAACATATTTGAAAGTAAAGATCAAATATAATAGGATGTTTTGTCAGCAAAATATGTACATATAACCTGGACCGCGGTAGCTCAGTGGGGGTCACGGTACCTCAGTGGGGGTCACAATAGCTCAGTTGAGGTCATGGTAGCTCAAGTGTTGATCACGGTAACTCAGTAGGAACGGATATATCACAATGGGAGCCGATGTAGCTCAATTAGGGTAAAGACAGTCCAATAGGGTCACAGTAGGTCATTAGGGTCGTTCTACCTCAGTGGTTAGTGCTCTGGTTTCCTAGTCGGGTTATCTTATGTTCAATTCCAAATTCACCTGCAGATATTGTTAAAATTACCACTGCGTCGACCTCGACCCATCCTAATAATTCCCCATATCACATATTCTGGGGAAAAAAGCTACGGGAGTGAAACTGACCACATCATCCTTAGTTGGTCAATAAAAAATACAGGTCTGGCATCGTGTTCCCATCGATAAGTCTCTGGTGTGAATAAAGGAAACTTCACTTTTTATATAAAATTTACAAAATCAGTAAAGTTAACAACGAAAATAAACACGAATCACTGAAAGCGTGTTGTCCATAAGAACTTAACCGCCAACACAGAGCACGAATTGTGATTATAAATTCACGAGACAATATTCACGAGACAATATTCACGAGACAATATTCACGAGACAATATTCACGAGACAATATTCACGAGACAATATTCACGAGACAATATTCACGAGACAATATTCACGAGACAATATTCACGAGACAATATTCACGAGACAATATTCACGAGACAATATTCACGAGACAATATTCACGAGACAATATTCACGAGACAATATTCACGAGACAATATTCACGAGACAATATTCACGAGACAATATTCACGAGACAATATTCACGAGACAATATTCACGAGACAATATTCACGAGACAATATTCACGAGACAATATTCACGAGACAATATTCACGAGACAATATTCACGAGACAATATTCACGAGACAATATTCACGAGACAATATTCACGAGACAATATTCACGAGACAATATTCACGAGACAATATTCACGAGACAATATTCACGAGACAATATTCACGAGACAATATTCACGAGACAATATTCACGAGACAATATTCACGAGACAATATTCACGAGACAATATTCACGAGACAATATTCACGAGACAATATTCACGAGACAATATTCACGAGACAATATTCACGAGACAATATTCACGAGACAATATTCACGAGACAATATTCACGAGACAATATTCACGAGACAATATTCACGAGACAATATTCACGAGACAATATTCACGAGACAATATTCACGAGACAATATTCACGAGACAATATTCACGAGACAATATTCACGAGACAATATTCACGAGACAATATTCACGAGACAATATTCACGAGACAATATTCACGAGACAATATTCACGAGACAATATTCACGAGACAATATTCACGAGACAATATTCACGAGACAATATTCACGAGACAATATTCACGAGACAATATTCACGAGACAATATTCACGAGACAATATTCACGAGACAATATTCACGAGACAATATTCACGAGACAATATTCACGAGACAATATTCACGAGACAATATTCACGAGACAATATTCACGAGACAATATTCACGAGACAATATTCACGAGACAATATTCACGAGACAATATTCACGAGACAATATTCACGAGACAATATTCACGAGACAATATTCACGAGACAATATTCACGAGACAATATTCACGAGACAATATTCACGAGACAATATTCACGAGACAATATTCACGAGACAATATTCACGAGACAATATTCACGAGACAATATTCACGAGACAATATTCACGAGACAATATTCACGAGACAATATTCACGAGACAATATTCACGAGACAATATTCACGAGACAATATTCACGAGACAATATTCACGAGACAATATTCACGAGACAATATTCACGAGACAATATTCACGAGACAATATTCACGAGACAATATTCACGAGACAATATTCACGAGACAATATTCACGAGACAATATTCACGAGACAATATTCACGAGACAATATTCACGAGACAATATTCACGAGACAATATTCACGAGACAATATTCACGAGACAATATTCACGAGACAATATTCACGAGACAATATTCACGAGACAATATTCACGAGACAATATTCACGAGACAATATTCACGAGACAATATTCACGAGACAATATTCACGAGACAATATTCACGAGACAATATTCACGAGACAATATTCACGAGACAATATTCACGAGACAATATTCACGAGACAATATTCACGAGACAATATTCACGAGACAATATTCACGAGACAATATTCACGAGACAATATTCACGAGACAATATTCACGAGACAATATTCACGAGACAATTATTTTTCTATTCGCTAAATAAACCCTGTGTTACCTTTCAACGTCCGAGGTAGAAGAGTGTTATGGAGACAGCCCGCTTGTGTGATGCGGGATGTGTCGTTTTCGTATTCGATGTTAACTGTTTGTCTTCGGAAACCCTTCATGTTACTACGAGCACTTTGAGTTCTCACTGTCAGATTGCTAATCATGCCGCAGTGTTGTATCAGGAAAACCTCACAGGTTACGCTGTGATCTTTAATTAACACATAAATTAATGAGTCCACCTATTCCAGATGAAGAATCCCGAAACACCGAAACAATATATGAAAGTAGTAATTTTTCTGCTATATTCCTTTCCAAAGGGCCCTGCAACAGTTGGTAGCAGCGACGTAGGTCCAAGAAAATCACGGACATACAGTGTCAAAGGTTGGAACGAAAAAAATATTTCTTCAGTAATTCACATGTTAAAAATTGACGTTAATGGTGCACTATGTGTTGATTTGTTATATACAATTTACATTACGAACACATCCTGTTGATACATCCGCTGTGTTAGTCTTATGACACTGATTATGTGTGTTGATGCATCTAATGTCTTACTCCTATGACGCTGACTCTGTTTGTTGATGCATCTGATGTCTTACTCCTATGACGCTGATTCTGTGTGTTAAAGCATCTAATGTGGTACCCCTATTACAATGACTGTGTGTCGATGCATCTATTGTCTTACTCATATGACGCTGACTCTGTATGTTGATGCATCTAATGTGGTACCCCTATGATCATGACTCTGTGTGTTGATGCATCTCATATGTAATTCTACGACCATTACCTGCTATGTTTTACGGGTATGTATCTATATATCTATGAACCCGTAACCCGTCAGGGTTTCAGGGATACCACATTGTATGCTTCGACACACATAGTCCCCCATCGATTTCTATCTTCAACGATGCGGATGAGTGAGGACATATCTTGTCCTGTCCATTCCTTGATATACGGATATGTGTGTCACTATTTGAATAATTTCTATTATTCAAAAAAGATTTCAACTATTAATACATTTATTGAAACCAATAATACATCCAGTCGTCCATCACAAAATGTGCATGTTCGGCTTTAGAACCACTTAGCCATATTTGTGAGACGGGCTCACCAACCAAATTACCAATGAGCAGACTAACTTTAACTATACTTGCCCAAATGTATCACAGAGGATTATGTGACAGAAATAAGATTTACATTCACTTCCGCACACACTAGAGAGCTGCATCACCACAAGCCTGAGTCTTGTCATTATCATCAGTAGTGAACAGATACTAACAGATACAACAAAACATACGAATATACCTCTGTCTCAATGCATTTCTCACATTATTCGTATTTTTGTGTTTCAAGCTACACATTTAGAGATCCATAAAAATTTCCGTTTGAACTTTTTGTCTTTACTCAGAATTTCCTGCAATTTTTTATAATTCTCATTTAGAAGATTGCTCACATTATGTCTGAGTGTTTTATTTTCTATCCGAGTTCATTTAAGTGAAATGTATAGATCAAGTGTTCTCAATGTGGTGCTAGCAATCTCCAATGAGATGTTTTAAAGACGTTTAGTGCTCTTTAAACACATTTAGGGTACGTAATTAAAGACATTCAGTGTATTTTAAAGAAAGACGTTTAGTGGTGTTTTAAACACATTTAGGGTACGTAATTAAAGACATTCAGTGTATTTTAAAGACGTTTAGTGTCTTTTAAACACATTTAGGTTACGTTTAAATGCATTTAGTGTATTTTAAAGACGTTTAGTAGTCTTATAGACTTTTAGTGCTTTTTTAAAAAAAAATGCGTGCAGTGTGCTATTCAAGACGTTATGTGTTCTTATAGACTTTTAGTGCTTTTTGAAGAAAAAAAACCGTTTAGTTGGTTTTTAAGACGCTTAGTGCTCTTATAGACTTTTATTAGTGCTTTTAAAATAAATATGTTCAGTGGGCAGTTACAGACACTTATAGCTCTTATAGACTTTTAGTGCTTTTTCCAAAAAAAAAACAACTTTTAGTTTGTTTTTTAAAAGACCTTTCGTGTTCTTTTAACGCGTAATATCGCATGTTCAAATCCATTTAATAAACTCTTGTTTATAAAGCGGATTGTTACGGAATTCCCTTGCGTTTATCGCGTGATGATACTTAGTTACAAGTTATAACTGTTTCGACGGGTGTGTGCTCCTTCGTTTAGAGGGGAATTACACCTGAACACCCTTGATGCAATGAAGTCAACCCAGTACTCCTTTCCAATATTTTCAAAATTATTAATTAAGTATGTGTTCTTTGAAAAAAGGGTGGGGGAAGACCGACTTTAACCTATTCATTCCGTGGTATCAATCAATCGGTACGAATGTGTACTGAAATGTCATAAAGACAACTAATAAACTTTATGATTAGTCTTTAAACATGCAGCAGATTTTAAAAAGGTTCATGAGTGAATCGGTTAAAGGAATTGAGTTATACGCATTAAAATTGGAAATGGTTTCGTATTTTTTCTGTCCTCTATCCCCAGGTAAATGATCGTTTATAGTATCCACACTTGCCGTTAAGCGTAGGGGTGGGAGCCTCAGCTGTCGTTCCAATGTCAGATGCTATCGTCGTGGTTATATTAAGTCCATGATTTTCTCAAGGTTATTTTTACGTTTTTTTATCCACTGTACACTTGGTCTACCTTTGACTATATGTGCGGATTATGAGGTGTGTTACAGGGTTGAAACGTAGACTAAAGAACATCAGCACTCTTTCTTGCCATGGACATTGTAAGAAACGACAAAGATGATGATGTGTGTGAAAATTGGCTGTCACATTCCATAGATAGTAAAGAAATCGTGCTAAAGTTTGATGTGTCAGACCGAAAAAGCAGGTATCGCAGACAAGCTGTAAACCATAACCGAACGTATGCCGTTATTTTAACTTCATCTGCTACTCTATCGGGTGCCTGAGAACGATCGCAGAAGAGATGACAAAAAACACCAGAAGTAATCATTCTGTAATTATTGGTATAAATACGAGATAAGAACACACGGTCAGCTGGATACAGAGCAAAGGGAAGACCGTGATAAAAGATGGATCAATAACATCACAACCACCCTCCACAAACACTGACTCAGAACGGCGGATGCATTACATCTAGCCGTGAACAGAAACTTAAATCTCCCACCCCTATGCTTAACGGCAGGTGTGGATGCTATCAACCAGTTTCTACCTGGGGAAAGGCAATATACAATATATAATATACAAAAGACAGTATACAATAGACAAACAATATACAATAGACAAACAATATACAATAGACAAACAATATACAATAGACAAACAATATACAATAGACAAACAATATACAATAGACAAACAATATACAATAGACAAACAGTATACAATAGACAAACAGTATACAATAGACAAACAATATACAATAGACAACCAGTATACAATAGACAAACAATATACAATAGACAAACAGTATACAATAGACAAACAATATACAATAGACAATAAGAGATAAGAAGGTTTTAGAAAACATGGTGACAGAAGGCACATCTGAGAGTACAGATCAGAGAGAAGACACCGGACCATGTTAACAAAGTGGCATCTCTAATGATCTGACATAAAACATGTACAATTCTATGAATAGGAATGATCGGCTACATTACCCTGGTCATATTAACGGTTATTTATGCTACTAGCATAAAAACACTAATTGGGCCGTAGTAAAGAATGTAGTATGGAAGGTGGAGGGGAGGGGGGTATTATAGAAAATTAAAAAAATAAGTTAGCGCATTCTTTTTAGATAAAAATTTTCGTAATATATATATATATATATATATATATATATATATATATATATATATATATATATATATATATATATATATATATATATATATATATATATATATATATATATATATAATGGTGGTTGATGAAGGAGTGGGCGGCGTCTTGTGTTGCCAGGACACGAAATGGGAGGAAATAATAGCAATACTAGTCATCTGCCACGCATGTAGGAAGAAGCTACTAAGAATGTTATGTGGTTGGGGATTATTAGCTGTCCCATCATATGAATGGCGAAAGTCACCCAGATCCGATGTGTCAGGTAGAAATAGCACAAAATCGTTGGAAATCTGTACATCACGACATAAAGTATTAAGTTTACTGGACTAAATTTGATTAATCTGCAGGAATTTGCGGACGAAAACAGAACAGGAAGAAGGAAGTGGTGGAGGAATGATGATTGTCCTTCATATTGATTGTTTCCTAGTACTATTTATGAAGATTTATTTTCTTAAGGAATTAAAGTTTTGAACCCAAAATTCCGACCATCCATATATATTTGTTTAACTCTTTGTCTCCGTGCGGTTTTCCTGCTATGCCGAACACGATAGTAAATTCATATTAAAATGTAGATTTGAGCGGCTTTTCGGCATAGTGGGTCTCCAAAATGTAGATATTAGCGGCTCAGTGGACATAAAGAGTTAATGCAAATTTCTATCTCTTAACCACAAATCTTAAACAAATTTCAAATCACCTGAAACAGTTCTTTTGTCACAATTTATGAAACGATCATCAAAAAGAACACGGTAGCATCAGTTCAATTTTTAACCAATCAAGATTCGAATAAATTGTATGATTGCCTGTCAAGTATCGATTATTTTTATCTTCAGATTAGATCTTTCAATTTATTTGGAATTATAAAATCAAATTACACGAATATGATGGCTTTATTGTACTCACTTATTTTGTTTAGTGGGTAAAAGAGAATAATAAACAAAGTATTACTATTATATAAAATGTGATGAATTAAATTCAATTATTTTTATGTTCTGTTTGTTCAGTTTCAGGCTTGCACATTGATGACTGAAAACAATATGAGTCAGCTCCAGGGTCCCATCAGTGTTGTAATCGTGTTCATGAAAGGAGATAGGACATGGCCAACTTCTCGTGTGCTTACTTCATAGTTGTACGCTGGGTAGATCTGCAACGAGTGTTCGGACTGTCATAAGGATGGTACCACAGGTGTATGAGTCTGTTGTGTCAGTTTATTTGTATTATAGGTAGTGATGTACTGTGCTATGTTCTGATCATAGTTGGAAAATGAATACCTGGTTAATTCTGGAGAACTAACTGCAGATATGCATGCTGACTTGAACTGAACGATCAAAATCTTTGATTAGGTTTGAACACTTCCAGAAAATATAATGTTGGATCAAAGGGCATGAGCCCATTTGACCGCTGGATCAGCAAAAAACCATTGGCTTGAGCAGCTGCAAATTTGAAGAAACGACACACTGGATTTATTTCTAAGCTCTACTTTACTAAAGCCACACATGAGAAAAACCGGTAACGCAGTAAATGAGATTAAACCAAGACTCACTCGAGATGACCATGACTACCACGGCTAGGTTTAATTAGAGTTAGGAAAATAGGTTCAATATTACCGTACAGATCAATTTAATGCTAAGTATACTTTTTACACGGTTGTGGGAAGTTGAACACTCAATACAGACACGGAAAGAAGGATTCAGGCTTTTTGAAAATAAGTGTTGCGGAAGTTTGTTAAGAATTCTTCTTGATTCTTGATTAGAAACTGACTTCACAGCACGCGGGACATTCCCATAAGTGCTCCGCCCTCTGCTCCAGCAGCCATCCCAGTGTAAGTAGACTCAGAGTTCCGGTCAGGTGTTGATTGTGTGATCTTCGGGACATTCCAAAAAATTTACTTTTCCTCCCCTCACATCTGAATACTCCCATTTCTAACATTCTCTGTATGTGTACGTTCTCAAGCTCATTGACATCATCTGCATCTTGAAATGAATTTATTACTGCCTTAATTAAGTCTGCTTTATTTCTTCTCAGCAATGTGCCGTCTATCGCCGCATTGCCTGCCAATAAGTCGGCTCTCTCGTTTCCTCTGACCCCAGCATGACCAGGGCAGTATATCTATGTAATGCTCTGGACAACTGAGTTGTTCAATAAGTCCCACCATTCTTTTCTTAGCATGAACTTTTCTATCTTGTGCAACATGCTTTGAGAGTCTGTGAGTATTACCGCGTGTGTTGATGTATCAGTTATCAACCAATTAAGAGCTGCTGTAACTCCCTCTATCTCCATCCTCATGCTCGATGTGACAGTAGAATATGCTGAAGATTTCTCAACAAACTTCACGCCGTTTCTGTGGGCAACAAAACCCCAACAGCTTTTATTTGTGTTTCTGCTAACTGAGCCATCTGTGTATATAATTATGTCTTGTGGTTTCGAGTGTAGTTGGGCGAGTTCGTGCACTGTATCCTGAGCCGTGACTGCCGTCCATTTTCGACACGCTTTATCTAGTTGTATTATTACTTTCGTCAGTGATTTCTTCTCAGTGTCTACCTCCACCCATTCACTGCCCTTTCTTATTTCTTCCAATTCACATACTCTTCGCAGTGTTTCTTCAGCCTCTGCCATCAATGATCTGCCACGCTTGATTTGTTTTCCCTTTGACTCATCTAGACGATGGTGTAATGGGTGGTGGTTGTATTCTGTCACTTTAAGGTACGACTTAACTTGTGCTACCTGATGTCGCACTCTAATGCTGGGGAGATCAAGCAGAAATCTCATAGCAGAGATGGGTGTATCTCTAGTACACCCCAGTACCGCTCTCATTGCCTCATTTTGAACTTTTTCCAATCTATCGACTTGTGTCTGTGACAAAGTTAGTAGGCCGAGGCCATAATCTATTACAGATAGCACCACCACTTGTAGAAGTAGAAAAAGTACCCATTGCTGCATGTCGACTGTCGCCATAACCTTGATAACACTGATCCCTCTTTTAGCCTTCTGAATCATATGTGTGACGTGCTTGTTGAATGAGAGACGTCTATCAAAGATTATCCCAAGATATTTAAGGTCCTGTTCTCTTTTCAATGAATGGGCCCATGCAACTAACACCTGGCAATGTGTCATTGACCAGATTATTATTTAAGGAGTACCAGACGACCTTTGCTTTCGAGGAATTGATCACAGCGTTGTATGTTATGCACCATATTCGACAATTGATCTAGTCCATTGTCTAGAACAGATAGCGATATCTGTTCTGTTCCTGCCCATGTTGTATAGAAGGATATCATCACCGTATGTTAGAACTCTACAATTGTTGGGAGTTTGCAATTGAACAATTCTCAATGTATACACATTAAACAGTTCTGGGGACAGAGGAGATACTTGTGGCAGACCAGGTGCTATTGTTCTCATCTCAGACGTCCAGGATCCACACCTCAGAGCGACTTTTCTACAGATTAGCACATTTGCTATCTAGCAAATGTATATATATATATATATATTTATATATTTATATATATATATATATATATATATATATATATATATGGATTTGATGAATTGAAGGATGGTTTAATGGCAAGAGTAAAGTATAGCCTGGCGTAGGTGTTTGTAAAGGATGGCGGGATATTGAGAGAGTCTCTTCACTTAGATCAGGAAAACATATAGAACAGTAGAATAATATGCTTGCAAAACTCGCACTCCATTTTGGAACAGTAGAACTGGTTATTTACAGGCATCATAGACACAACAAATCATCAACAATGGATTAAGATATTTGTTTCCTTCGTTGATAGCAGACCCCGCTAACCCTACTGCTATGAGAAGTCACGCTAGAGGGTCTCACCTACATAAAGAGCTGATTGTGTAATACGGATCCCTTTAATATTTGAGATAATTCTTTCTTCCAGTTATTTACGTTTTTAAGAAAATCGCCACACAACATTATCATGAGTTTCTGTAAGTCATATGTACTGTGTGGTCAAGTATATATACCGTGTGGTCAAGAATATATAATAGGTGGTCACGTGTATAAACTGGGTGGTCAAGTGTATATATTGTGTGGTCAAATACATATACTGTGTGATCAAGTGTATGCACTGTGTGATCAAGTATATATATAATAAGTGGTCAAGTATATATATCATGTGGTCAAGTGTATACACTGTGTGGTCAAGAATATCTACTGTGTGGTCAAGTATATATACCATGTGGTCAAGTGTACATACTGCGTGGTCAAGAATATCTACTGTGTGGTCAAGTGTATATTACATACTGTTTGGTCGAGTATAACCAAAATTCAGGCGTTTATCTAAAAATGTCGTACGTATCAGATTGGTATTCCTGTTGGTATTCAATGTTTTCAGAAATCATTTCGGCGCTTTCATCGTTCAAGTAACTGTTGTGACCTTTGGCCTGGATTCACGGTGTTTCCTAACCTCCACCATTGTGACTTTGCAGTGTTAGATAAGTTGTGTAAGATTATAGATTTTGGTAAATGGGGGTTAAAAGGATTAGAATTAGTTTTATATATTTTTTTGGGAGGGGGGAAAAGGGTTAGAATCAGTGTTTAGAATTAATACTTAATTGTCTAAGAATTCTCATTCCTAAAACCACGTCGCGCGCTTGGACCATCCTATTTGCTTCTGCGATGTGACGTCACGGCATCCATTAATTTCATTGGCAGTGCGCGGAAATCCATGACGTCTGGTAGTCCGGAATATAAACATTGCGCTATTTATAGTACAGTGGTTACTTGAACAAGAAATTTACCATCATTTCTATTCAGGTGGAGTATGCATGTATAAAGAGACGTTTCACTATGTCCTTGATGACATATTGGTTTATGGATAGACTCCATTAAATCGTATCGCTATAATCGCTTATATCACTTATATATTTCGTGAAATATCGGCTTTCTAACTTGGAGCTAACTTCGACTGAGTTGTGTGTGTGAGGAAGACTTACTAACGACTCTAAAACATCTTTATCGGTGGCCATTTCTAGATTCCGAACACACTGATATATATCAGCTGAATATTTACAGAACACGACTCGCAAAACAGAACGTAGAATCCACACATGAAGAAATATGTTTAATAACTCAGAGTGTTAGCGAACTGTATAGAAACACATACCTTAACAACAACAAATATCACTACTGATTAGCAGAGTTACCACTCAGAATAAAAGAAAAAGTCCAGTACCGGAAAACAAATGTTACAAAATAATCTAGATTACTTATATATATAAATTTATAACTAAATTAAATAAAACACTCAACAGTGTTATATGTAAGGACATATTCATGATATGGATGTCTTATGAATATTCTACACCCCAATATTTCGTAGTTTCATTCATCCCACCAACATAGGTCCCTTAATTTTGTGTGAAAATATCCAATCCAAACATTCATGTAAATGTAACAATGGCAATATGCAACATAAACATGCGACAAACTCTAAACATCAGCTTGATAATAGTCATTCTCGATTGATTTATACAGATTTAAACCAGAAAGTTTCTGGTTCAGTCCTAGTCGTGTTTCAAAAGTATCTTCAATTAAACAGCACTTTCTATTCTTTCCGCAATTTGTTCAGTTCACTATGAGATTCAATCTAAAAAATATTTAAGCAAGTGGAATTAAGGAAACTACACCATTATCACGCGATAACATTGGCAAATAGTACACCAGACTCATTGTAAAACCATTGATTATTGGTTGTCAGCCAAGATCATTACACTCTCTGCAGATGCATAGATGTTGTCTTCCCAGGCAGTTGAATAAAATATGCATTCTACACATCTTGTAGATAGATAATCCTATAGATTGTTAATTCTGCATAGTGGGCAGACATTGTTTCTAGTGCTACATTTAATAAAGAAATTCCCTAATCTTTGCCTAGTTGTAATTGTTGCCTATATGTAATCGTTGCTTAGATGTAATCAATCATGGTGACCCTCTCCATCATACACTATGAATCAGCTTCATCATGTCTGCCGTAAATTCACCCCCCGCCCCAAGTCTATAGAGGCAAGCCAGTCTGGTTTCTTATTACCACGTATGTACGTATGTCAATAAATCGATGTGTTACCCATGAATTTAACAGCACAATTTGTTCAATAATATCTCATAATTTATACCAATATCGAATTTAACAATGAAGGGTGAATTGAGATTCTTAGAGACTTAGATCCTAACTGCCTTAGCTAATGTAGTCCGACAGTCATTGTATGGTTGCTGTAATGTCTACAAACTATATGTAATTGACATAGTTGCCACAGTAATCTTTTAAAACAATAATCAACACTGCTGACATTGCAACAACAAAAAAACATGGACCAAAATCATGTGTGAGAGAAAAAGCGCAGATGTAGGGTAAAATACCCGAGAAGTGGCAACGTATCTGAGAGGAACGGAAGTATTTCATCATGTGACTCAAAAGACAAAAAGGTTGGAAACATGCACAGAAACACAAATATTTACTGTAATTATGTTATACTAAATTCCTGATAAAGTCCGTAATAAATAACGATTGTCACAAACAACCCATATCCGCCCCCCCCCCAAACATAGTTCCACGAAAAATTATGGAAACTTTAATTACGACTTTGTAACATTTAAGACTATGTAACATACAAGACAATGTAACATACACGACAACATATACGATCATGTTATCGCAAAGGACAGCAAACGACTTTCAGCTCTGAGAGTGATGGCAGCGACTGACACTAAATAATCACATCTCGTAATCTTATATGAGGCTCTTGTCCTCCATGTTATTGAATATGCAGGCGCCACTATTACCGCAAGTCACAGACATATTGAGAGGCTTCACTCACATACCCCCGCATATATAATCTCAAATACTCGGCATATCAAGACTCGCATACTCCGCATATCTAAACTTAAACACTCCACTTATATAAACTCATACAAACCACTTAGTTAAACTCACATACTCCACTTATCTATCTAAACTCGTATACTCCGCTTAGTTAAACGCGTATATTTCACTTAGTCAAACTTGCATACTCCGCGTATCTAAACTCACATACTTTGCATATCTAAACTCACATACTCCGCATATCTAAACTTACATACTCCGCATATCTAAACTCACATACTCCACATATCTAAATTCACATACTGAGTTTATCTAAACTCACATACTCTGCATATCTAAACTCATATACATAGTTTAGTTAAACTCACATTCACAGCTTAATTAAACTTATATACACAGTTTAACTAAACTCACATATTCCACTTAGTTAAGCTCACATACTCCACTTAGTTAAGCTCATATTCTCCACTTAGTACACGCACATACTCTGCTTAATTAAACTCACATACTCCACTTAGTTAAACTCACATACTCCGCTTAGTTAAACTCACATACTCCGTTTAGTTAAACTCACATACTCCACTTAGTTAAACTCACATACTCCGCGCGCTTAGTTAAACTCACATACTCCGCTTAGTTAAACTCACATACTCCGCTTAGTTAAACTCACATACTCCGCTTAGTTAAACTCACATACTCCGCTTAAACTCAAATACTCCGCATAGTTAAACTCACATACTCCGCATTTCTAAACTCACATACACCGCATTTCTAAACTCACATACTCCGCATTTCTAAACTCACAACATTTTATTTTCACCTCCAGTAATTACCACCGATAGAGCACTTGTATACTTATTGTGGCCCGGAAGGTGTTATCTTGAAAGAAATAAGTGTTTACCAACATTGTTAGGAGGATATCGTCCAGGAAAGAAGACATGGCAGAAAGCAGCCATATTTGCGCAGGATGTTTTTGAGGGGTTCGATTCGCGCATGGAGACATGTGCGGTCGCAATAGACCTCTAGGATGCGTACAATAGGGTGTCCTTGGATATCTTGATGCACCAGCTGTTAAATCTTGCAGTTAATCCTTTTGTCGTGCGTTGGGTTGGCGCCGCCCTGATGCACAGGGTTGTAGTTCTTAAGTGTGGTAACTGGATATCTACACCAACGGTTATTAGCCCTGGCCTGCCACAGGGATCGCCTCTATCTCCTATACTTTTCAATGTATACACAGTACATATCTCTGGCAATCAAATCACAGGTGTTGGCAGAACGATGTCATATGCCGATGATATCCTGGTGTATAGTCAGGGCAGAAATCGAGAAGAGTGCGTCGTGGAACTACAGAAGGCGCTGGACAGACTGACAAATTGGTGTCGAGATACGGGATCAGTGGTTAATCCGTCTAAGGCATTCGTGACGTGGTTTTCCTTGAACAATCACATGGTAAAGACACCGATTACACAAGTTTCGTTGTCCGGGAAAAGTTTAGAAAGAACTAGCACAATGAGATATCTGGGTGTGTTTTTGACAGAAGCATGAGTTTTAGGGAATATGTTGACCACATTATCATAAGGGCAGGCAAAGGCTTAGCAGCAATGAAGGTTATGGCTGCTGCACAGTGTGAGCAAAGATTGTTATTTCTTTTGTACCAGGGTTTGGTTGTGGCTGTGGTGGAATATGCACTGGCAATTCTGACTCTTAGCCAAACTCAGATCTAAAGACTGGATAGAGTCCAGAATGCAGCAATGCGTATCATTCTGGGATGCACAAGAAACACATCGACAAGAGCTATGCGATACCTACTTGACTGCCCAACAGCTGAGCATAGATTACAGTATTGCCGTGCACGGGTGTACCTTCAAATACATGCAGATAAGGAACACGCGTTTCATTCCGAAATACATAAAGTTAAAGGCAGCAGACTCAAGAGAGGAAGGTCGTGTATGGGACGTGCTGAGGATGTATTACAAAGCGTGTGCAGATTATAGGATGTGGCAGCAGGTGCGGAATGGATAAGTCTACCCACAGATTTCGAAACTTGTTTGAGAGTAGTAATATCACTTAGCAGGGAATGCAGAGAATGGTGTCCCACACCTGTGGAGAAAGAAGTGCAGGCTTTAATCAGTGAGAATACCAAAGAGGGGGATGTGATTATATACACTGATAGATCTGTAATTAGGCATGTTCGCAGTGTTTGGGCCTTTACAGCTCAGTGCGCAGGTAAAACGATCAAGGAGGAAAGTGGTGCCTTTGCGGTCACTACGAGTAGTGTGACCATGGAGACTATGGCGGTGACCAAGGCATTTGAGTGGCTACGCACACAAGGTAACGCAGGTCTGCATCTTGAGTGACTCTATGAGTATGATTAAGAAGGTACAAGTGGGTCTCGTTCGCGAACAGTGGAGTGAGGCCTTGAGAAATGCGAGCTTGAAAGCGGTTACATTTATTTTCGTGCCGGGACATCTGGGCGTTCGAGGTAATGAAAGAGCGGATCAACTGGCATCGTGTGCGATTGTGGCACAGGGCGATGGGGCAATGGATCGCGCTGACGTTTTGAACTCCTTAAGAGATATAACACGCGAGAGTGAGACTAATGTGGATGATGATTCCTTTTCAATGGCTAGGATTAAAGATCAGGGATTGAAATGCGGTGTTGCTAGAAGTGAACATTTTGGAGGGCGCAGAAGAGTGATGGTCAACCAGCATAGGACTGGTACTGTCAGCAAAAGTGTGATTGCGGATACACTCAAGAAGAGATCGGAGCAACTATGGATGTGTCCAGTGTGCAGTGATGATGATCCGACGACTAACTAACTAACTTGTATACTTTTATCACTCTGGATTTTTCTCCAACCTACGTTCCGCTAAGTAGTGTAGGAATTTGATAACAAATACAAAAGAAGAATGGCATGCATCCTATTTCACAACAAAAACATGAGCTCTATAATACAAACACTCAACGACATGGTATCTATAATACAAACATTCAATGACATGGTATCTATAATACAAACATTCAATGACATGGTATCTATAATAGCAGATTTGATTGACATGCTATATATAATACAAACATTTAATGACATGTTATCCTTAATACAAACATTGAATGACATACTATTTATAATACAAACATTTAATGATATGTTATCTATAATACAAACATTGAATGAAAATATATCTATAATACAAACATGTAATGATGTTATCTATAATACAAACATTCAATGACATGGTATCAATAATACAAACATTCAATGACATGATATCTATTATACAAACAGGAAGAAAAGATATAAACAACACAGCGTAGAATGTGCAAACAAGAAATAACTAACAAACTGTGAGGCTAGGCATTATCTGCCACTCAAAGTTTACAGAATGTTCACAGTTTACACCACGTTCATCAGATCGACTGAACTGATTGTATTTTCTATACAACATAACGAGATTACAGTCAAACACATTCAAAACAATAACTATAACGCACAGTTGGGACATATAACAGATAGAACATAAACAATTAGTAATCAGATAACTTATAAAAATGTAGGTAAAATAATAACACACACTTGTCATTAACACAGCAATATCTCCCCAACAAGAATACACAAACACGATTTCTCTGAATACAGTTTACATAACTCACCTTTGTTCCTAACACGTACTGAGATCAGTCATAGGATTTTTCTCCGGTAATGAATAGGACCAATCCAAAGTGTCATTTCTCTCTCTATTCATAACTGTACGTGCTCTTTCGCTGTGGTCTGGTGAGTGCCAGTCTTGCGTTCTTTAACAGGCTAAGGGGAGAGAAGTACAAATATTTGTTACGCAATGTGCAACTATTAGTGCGCGCAACACACTTCACAAGTTTATTTGTGGGTTGTTGTTGCTGTTTTTTAGTTTGACTATCAGTTATTGTTATTGTTATTGATTCTAATATAATATTTAGGGACGTAGATATATGTTCAGAAAAAAAGGGGGGGGGGGAGAACTGTTTGTTAACATAACAAAGCCAATGCGTTCTGTGCAATTTCTTCCTTTACATGATATTTTTTCCTGAAAATAATTGGGGGTGATTAAGGGGGGAGGGGGATATGCCCATCTTTAGCCTAATTTCCTAGCACTAATTGTCATGACCCGATTTCCAAAAAGTGCGAGAGGGAGTTTAAGTAGTAGTAGTAGTAGTAGTAGTAGTAGTAGTAGTAGTAGTAGTAGTAGTAGTAGTAGTAGTAGTAGTAGTAGTAGTAGTAGCGGCGATGACTGCTATAATAGTGGTAGGAGCAGTAGTGGTAGTAGTGTTAGTGGTAGCAGTAGTGGTAATAGTAGTGGTAGTAGTGTTAGTGGTAGCAGTAGTGGTAATAGTAGTGGTAGTAGTGTTAGTGGTAGCAGTAGTGGTAATAGTAGTGGTAGTAGTGTTAGTGGTAGCAGTAGTGGTAATAGTAGTGGTAGTAGTGTTAGTGGTAGCAGTAGTGGTAGTATCAAAACCAATACATTCGGCATCAGCAACAGTGATATCAGCAGCAATATAAGTATCTTTTTAGTAAGATCAACAATTATGGTGCAGTATCAGCTGTAGTAATAGTAGTAGTAGTAGTAGTAGTAGTAGTAGTAGTAGTAGTAGTAGTAGTAGTAATTTAGTAACAATAATAATTATAACACAATTAGGTCTAATTATAGCGGTAGTAATTGTAGTAAGAATAACAATTGTAGTAGTAATTGTAGTAACAGTACTAATTATAGCAGCAGTAGTAGTAGTAGTAACTGTCGTAAGATAACAATTATGTCAATGGTAGTAGTAGTGGTAGTAGCATTTGCAGTAACAATAACAATTATAGAAGTAGTAGTAATTGTTGTAGCAACAATAACAATTATAAAAACAGCAGTAGTAGTGGTAGTAGTTGTAAAAACGGTAACAATTATAACAGCAGTAATAGTAGTACTTTTAGTAATAATAACACTTATTGCAGCTGCAGTAGTAGTAGTATTAGTAGTAGTAGTAGTAACAATAATATGTATAGCAGTAGCACTAGTAGCAGGTGTAGTAACAATAACAATTATAGTAGTGGTGGTAGCAGTGACAGTAATAATTATAGGATCAATAGTCTCGGAAATTGTAATACTAATAGCAGCAACAACAGTAGTAGTTGAAGATAGTGTAATACTAATAGCAGCAACAACAGTAGTAGTAGTATGCTTACGAATTGTATTTGTTTATCGTTCCATGTGAAAACATATAAACTGCTTACAGTTCGAAGGTTCTCAGAATATCCCAATCGAAGAATCACCTGGTATAGTGATTACACCATTTTTTTGTGGTGAATAAATATTAGGTTTCGACCCCGTGTAGCAACGTCTTGTTTAAAATAGTATTTTTGAAAATATATATGAGAATATCAGAGGTCACTAAATTTTTGTCCGTACTCCATTTGAGCAATGTTGAACTTCTGAATATCTCATAAAGTCCTTTATCGAATCTTACAAGATGTATTTGCACGAAGTCAACACGTAATGATAGGCTTGAGGTGTACAGAAATTACGAGAGTAAACGAAAGGAGAACATTTCTGGAAGTTATTGGCATCGTATGGAAATATCTGAAAAGAATCTCACAATTCTGAAGACTAGAGAGCTTTCATTACTATAGATCTCCGTGGTCTATTACATTTTTATGTTGGCCATTGAGTTGATCGATTTATTGAAGTGTATGCTAGCGATAATGTAGTTATCCTCTAGCCCTCCGTCTTTACTTTTAGTGATTTGGCCGTGTTATTCTCTTAATCTGGTTCAACCTTGACATATTGAAATTGTCCAACCACATAAGAGATTAACATAGATTGCCAGACTGGATCGAGAGATTAACATAGATTGCCAGACTGGATCGAGAGATTAACATAGATTGCCAGACTGAATCGAGAGATTAACATAGATTGCCAGACTGGATCGAGAGATTAACATAGATTGCCAGACTGGATCGAGAGATTAACATAGATTGCCAGACTGGATCGAAAGATTAACATAGATTACCAGACTGGATCGAGAGATTAACATAGATTACCAGACTGGATCGAGAGATTAACATAGATTACCAGACTGGATCGAGAGATTAACATAGATTACCAGACTGGATCGAGAGAACAATAACCAATGAGATTCCAAGACCCTATATTGGTTGTGGAAATAGATGGTGAAAAAAAGTTGAAAACTTTCTGGTATTTTAGTTTCAACCCCGAGTATTAATCCACATTGCTCCTATTCAAGCTTCTGAAACTTCAGTTAACTAACTAATCCATCCATGTGCAGACGTATACACCCATCTCTGATATGCGATTTCTGCTTTATCTCCCCAGCATTAGAGTGCGACATCAGGTAGCACAAGTTAAGTCGTACCTTAAAGTGACAGAATACAACCACCACCCATTACACCATCGTCTAGATGAGTCAAAGAGAAAACGTATCAAGCGTCGCAGATCATGGATGGCAGAGGCTGAAGACACACTGCTAATAGTATGTGAATTGGAAGAAATAGGAAAGGGCAGTGAATGGGTGGAGGTAGACACTGAGAAGAACTCACTGACTAAAGTAATAATACAACTAGATAAAGCGTGTCGAAAATGGACGGCTGTCAGGGCTCAGGATACAGTGCAAGAACTCGCCCAACTACACTCGAAACCACAAGACATAATTATATACACAGATGGCCCCGTTAGCAGAAACACAAATAAAAGCGGTTGGGGTTTTGTTGCCTACAGAAACGGCGAAAAGTTGGTTGAGAAATCTTCAGCATATTCTACTGTCACATCGAGCATGAGGATGGAGATAGAGGGAGTTACAGCAGCTCTTAATTGGTTGATAACTGATACATCAACACACACGGTAATACTCACAGACTCTCAAAGCATGTTGCACAAGATAGAAAAGTTCATGCTAAGAAAAGAATGGTGGGACTTATTGAACAACTCAGTTGTCCAAAGCATTACATGGATATTCTGCACTGGTCATGCTGGGGTCAGAGGAAACGAGAGAACCGACTTACTGGCAGGCAATGCGGCGATAGACGACACATTGCTGAGAAGAGATAAAGCAGATTTAATAAAGGCAGTAATAAATTCATTTCGAGATGCAGATGATGTCAATGAGGTTGAGAACGTACACATACGGAGAATGTTAGAAATGGGAGTATTCAGAGGTGAGGGGAGGAAAAGTAAATTTTTTGGAAAGTCCCGAAGATCACACAATCAACACCTGACCGGAACTATGAGTCTACATACACTGGGATGGCTGCTGGAGCGAAGGGCGGAGCACTTATGGGAATGTCCCGCGTGCTGTGAAGCCAGTTTCTAATCAAGAATCAAGAATCCATGTTCAGAGAAAAACTTCAGTTAACTAATCCATCCATATAGAGAAAAACTTCAGTTAACTAATTCATCCATGTGCAGAGAAAAACTTCAGTTAACTAACTAATCCATACATGTGCAGAGAAAAAATTCAGTTAACTAACTAATCCATCCATGTGCAGAGAAAAACTTCAGTTAACTAACTAATCCATCCATGTGCAAAAACAATGTAAAAATATTTACTGGCTATTTCTACATTTAACTAACTCTCTCCTCGGTATTTTTAATATCCGGACGCTGTTGTAAGTTTATAGATTATCAAAAAGACGATCAGTTGGTACTGTTGTATTTCGAGGAAGAAAGTCGTGCCGATTGATCGTTACCTCGTAGTGAAACTGTTAATTTATCTATACCTTTTTGTAAGAGAAGGAGATGCTAGTACTTTCATGTACATCTCTATTTCGTTTTTGTTTTTCCTCCTGCGGTCTCAGGAGTGCACTCAATATGTACAGCAGGTTTTTAATGAAAAGACAAATCTATCCTGATGGAAACCAAAAGCAGGTTTTTAATGAAAAGACACATTTATCCTGATGGAAACTAAAAAGCAGGTTTTTAACGAAAAGACAAATCTATCCTGATGGAAACCAAAAGCAGGTTTTTAACGAAAAGACAAATCTATCCTGATGGAAACCAAAAGCAGGTTTTTAATGAAAAGACACATTTATCCTGATGGAAACTAAAAAGCAGGTTTTTAACGAAAAGACAAATCTATCCTGATGGAAACTAAAAAGCAGGTTTTTAACGAAAAGACAAATCTATCCTGATGGAAACCAAAAGCAGGTTTTTAACGAAAAGACAAATCTATCCTGATGGAAACCAAAAGCAGGTTTTTAACGAAAAGACAAATCTATCCTGATGGAAACCAAAAGCAGGTTTTTAATGAAAATACATCTATTCCGATTGAAACCAAAAGGCAAATCATAAATTCAGTTATCATACCAACATCGTGTTATTACTAGCAGACAAGGAAGATATCTATAGAATATGAAGTGAAAGTTCGTTACATGTGAAATGAGATGTCTAAGAAAAGCAGCAAACAGAACGAGATGAGAAACTGTGCCGTATGAAGAGATTACAGGAATTGTTTAAACAACTCTTGTGGTCAATAAAAAAAGCGAATGAAATGGATCGACCAACATTTAATGAGAATGAACCCATACTGGCCAGAAACGAGAGCATACAACATGAAAAAGGAAACAGCATGAGGTAGAGGGAAAGCAAAAAAGAAAGTGGATTAAAGAAGGTACCAACATTCTAGGACGTCTAAAATTACTACATATCAAACCGTGAAACGTGTCCATGCACAAAAATCATCGTGTTTCCAACTTGCGACGCAACTCAGTCAAATCAGAGAAAATACTACGTATATATATATATATATTCGTCAATCACAAGTGATGATGACAATTTTTACATCCACTTTTGAAAATTCAGTTAGAATTATGACCATGCATAAATAACCATGACAATGAGAACTGAATACTGACCATGCATAAATGACCATTGCAATGAGAATTGAATATTGACCATGCATAAATGACCATGACAATGAGAATTGAATATTGACCATGCATAAATGACCATGACAATGAGAATTGAATATTGACCATGCATAAATGACCATGACAATGAGAATTGAATATTGACCATGCATAAATGACCATGACAATGAGAATTGAATATTGACCATGCATAAATGACCATGACAATGAGAATTGAATATTGACCATGAATATAATGACTAATGAGCCTTATTCGAGCTGTAAATGTTCTCGGACAGTTCGGACATGGAATGGCCACTGTAGACGGACTTTGGTCTATCCGTGACTTTCTAGCTACTCTCCGCTGTTAGGCTGCAGCTTTTCTCCTCTTTTAAGAGGATGATTCGCTCTTTTTGACTGTAGAGCGCCATATAGATCTATTTTGTGCAAGTTCTTCCCTTGTATCTTGATTTATTTCAAACTCTTTCAGTGAGGTCTTTAGTGAGTCATTGTAACGCTTCTTTTGGCCACCTTGAGATCGCTTACCCTTCTCCAGCTCACCATAGAGAAGTATCTTTGGCAGACGATAGTCTGGCATACGTACCAAAAGACCTGCCCAACGAATCTGTGTCTGCATCAGGATTCTGGGGATATGTCAAGAACAGTGATATCTGGAATCTTGGCTTTCCATCTGATGTTCATAACTTTTATGAGACACGTTTTTCAGACGTTATGTCTGTGCTAAGTTGTTGTGTTTCTCCTTGTACGTTACGTCCATGCTATGTTTGTGTGTTTTTACTTGTACGTTACGTCTGTGCAATGTTGGTGTGTTTCTCCTTGTACGTTACGTCTGTGATATGTTGTTGTTTCTACTTGTACCTTATGTCTGTGCTATGTTGGGGTGTTTCTACTTGTACGTTACGTCTGTGCTATGTTGGGGTGTTTCTACTTGTACGTTACGTCTGTGCTATGTTGTTGTTTCTACTTGTACGTTACGTCTGTGCTATGTTGTTGTTTCTACTTGTACGTTACGTCTGTGCTATGTTGGGGTGTTTCTACATGTAAGTTACGTCTGTGCTATGTTGGGGTGTTTTTACCTGTACGTTACGTCTGTGCTATGTTGGGGTGTTTCTTCTTGTACGTTACATCTGTGCTATGTTGTTGTTTCTTCGTGTACGTTACGTCTGTGCTATGTTGGGGTGTTTCTACTTGTACGTTACGTCTGTCCTATGTTGTTGTTTCTACTTGTACGTTACGTCTGTGCTATGTTGGGGTGTTTCTACTTGTACGTTTCGTCTACATGTACGTTACGTTATTGTTTCTACTTGTACTATGTAGGTGTGCTTTTACTTGTGCTATGTTAGTGTGTACTATGTTGGTCTGTGCTATGTTGTTGTTTCTACTTGTACGTTACGTCTGTGCTATGTTGTTCTGTTTCTACTTAGACGTTACGTCTGTGCTATGTTGTTCTGTTTCTACTTGTACGTTACGTCTGTGCTATGTTGTTGTTTCTACTTATACGTTACGTCTGTGCTATGTTGTTGTTTCTACTTGTACGTTACGTCTGTGATATGTTGTTGTTTCTACTTGTACGTTACGTCTGTGCTATGTTATTCTGTTTATACTTGTACGTTACGTCTGTGCTATGTTGTTCTGTTTCTACTTGTACGTTACGTCTGTGCTATGTTGTTGTTTCTACTTGTACGTTACGTCTGTTCTATGTTGTTTTTTCTACTTGTACGTTACGTCTGTTCTATGTTGTTGTTTTTACTTGTACGTTACGTCTGTTCTATGTTGTTGTTTCTACTTGTACGTTACGTCTGTTCTATGTTGTTTTTACTTGTACGTTACGTCTGTGCTATGTTGTTGTGTTTCTACTTGTACGTTACGTCTGTGCTATGTTGTTGTTTCTACTTGTACGTTACGTCTGTTCTATGTTGTTTTTTCTACTTGTACGTTACGTCTGTTCTATGTTGTTGTTTCTACTTGTACGTTGCGTCTGTTCTATGTTGTTGTTTCTACTTGTACGTTACGTCTGTTCTATGTTGTTGTTTCTACTTGTACGTTGCGTCTGTGCTATGTTGTTGTTTCTACTTGTACGTTACGTCTGTGCTATGTTGTTCTGTTTCTACTTAGACGTTACGTATATGCAGCATAACAGTTTTACACAACACAATTAAAAAACATTTTGGAAGGGAAGCGTTTCATTCTGAATTATGCCATGATCAAGTCTATGCGAATACCTCGTCTAATATACATTACTGTGGACTCGTCGAGCACACCATTCAAAACTGACGCTATTTAACCTTTCCTGTAATTTCTTATGGTCACTGTACACTTACCTAACGTCGTCTACCAAATAAAATCACCGAAACATTAATCTACTACCACTCTTGATTGATGACATTAATGAGTACAAAGACTGTATATTTGACCAGAGACTTGATGCTATGTTTCATCCACTAAATACATTAGTTGTGCTACTCAATGTAGATTTTCTTAACAACGCAGCAAGATAGTGGTGAATAACCGGGGTTATAAAGCTAACCTCAGATGATGTAGTGGAATGGTTACTTGAACCACGGACTCCATTATATTTTTAACGGTCATATCTCAGATGTAACACATTAAACTCACGTCTGCAGTTGCTGAAATGAACGTTCTTCATAATAAGATGCACACTTTTGTATTTTATACAAAATCTAGTGATTATAACGCTGATGTAACCAGGTATCTTGAATTCCTTTCAATATCAAGTAGATTAGACATAATTTAGACTTCTTTGTAGACTAATGGTGAGTAAAATGAGGTCAGCCAAACGATAATTTTTATCCTGCCTGGATAATCTAAGTTTAACGAATGCTATGATCCCTGAACAAAAAAAAAACACTATTGAAAACTCAAAAGTACAAAGAAAAAAAACTTTTGGCCAGATCTACAAAAAAAAGGAGTTCAAT
Source organism: Meghimatium bilineatum (assembly GCA_034231615.1). Classification (NCBI taxonomy): domain Eukaryota; kingdom Metazoa; phylum Mollusca; class Gastropoda; order Stylommatophora; family Philomycidae; genus Meghimatium; species Meghimatium bilineatum. Next base: position 64,379,105 of record CM067321.1, on the reverse strand, counting down.
CTTTGATGTACATAGAGATCTCACGCATACCTGATGCTGTAATGTACACACTTAATGCGTACAAAGGAAACGAAAATGGTATATTCCATATCCATTAATGTTTTTTTCACTTTATCCCGTGACCGTACATTGTCATCCTGTTTCCCCATTAACCCTTTATCTCCCATCCATGTATTACTTGTTTTCCGTTATTTTTAGCTATTCTGACAGTGTGGCTGGACGTTTTCGTATCTCATACTGTTGTTTGTATAATTCATGTCTAAAGACAGAAGTATCACGCCCCCCGTACAAAAGAGTGTTGTCAATACATACATTCATTAGGAGCATGCCGGCTGCTGTAGGCAATCGTGGCTCTCCACATCTCTCTATCTCGAGTATTATATATCATATCGTTGTTGTTTCCCTGCCGTGTCAGGTTGTTAAGCTATCTAATGTATTCTAGCTTTGTCACTGTTCCCTCACGCTGTCGCTGGTTACTTCAATCGTGTATGTTGTGACTATGGTCTCCAAAACTAATTGTCTCACAGCGTGGCCAAACAAAGAAGATTATATTATTGATTAAGCTCCGTTTCTTATTTGACTCTTTCAACACCGCCACATTAGTTTTCCTGGCAGACCATGGTTGCCAATACAATTGTGGATAATTTAAATACAGATTTATTATGTCTTCTCACTAAATAAAGGACGATTATCCTTGTTGTAGAGAGACATGCCAGATTGGAAGGTCAGTGTTTTTGCATAGTTTCTTACATTAATGTAGAGCAGGGTTTCTCGAAGTGGGACCAACACACCTTAGGGTGGTGAGATACTTGAGGATGACGATGCAGGATCAAGGGTTGGCATGAAAGGGTGGGGGTGAGGTTATGTAAGAGGAAGTGGAAGCGTTTTAGGGAACACAGAAATTATAAAATATAATAAAACAATATTGTAAATGCTTGCAGATTTTTATGTACATAAAGATATGTGGTGTATTTGTGTAAGAGAAGTGGTGCATTTATGTGAGAGAAATGGTGCACTTCTGTAAGAGAAATGGTGCACATCTGTAAGAGAAGTGATGCACTTGTGTAAGAGAAGTGGTGTATATCTGTAAGAGAAGTGGTGTATTTATGTAAGAGAAATAGTGCATTTCTGCTAATATTAATTGGCAACAGTAGAGTTTAATTAAGTAATTGTTCTAGATTTCACCGTGTGTTTGTTGCTGATGTTTCTTTTCCGGAAGAAGTGATGTGAGCTACCCCGCCCCCCCCCCACCCAAACCACCATCAGGTAATACTTGTCATGACCTCCCCAAACTCTTTATTCGAGTTTGCAAAGAAATACAATTTTTAGGTAAACCAATAGAAATCTGTTAGCCTTCTTCTTCTTCTTTCGTTCACTTGAAACAAGTCAATGTCTGTAAATCTGTCTCCTTAATAAAACTCATTCTCGAGTGGGACTGCCCGACCAGTATTAGTTTCCAGTCCCTGATCCCTATCACCACTTCAAGGTGCTGGCCTCGATGGGGACCTGTTAAATGAGGCATCTATGGCAGTGGGTTGGTGGGGGGGTTTAGGGAGACGGTCTTTAAAATCTATACGAACGAAGGTGGGGCAGGAAATAATGGCATACAGGGCGATCTAGAACGTTTCTTTGTATTTCTTCCCCAGATTCTTTGTTTTCAATAGCGATGCTGCCGAAATAAGTGATGGGGTTAGGGTTTGAATCTTTTGTCTAAATTTGAATGTTGCACGAAAAGGGAAATACAATGTGCTATTCTTAAAATGTTCCCATTTGGAAGGGAAAAAAGTAGTAATAAGGACTGCATTATGTATAGAGCATTTCAGTCTTAAGCCACAGAGGAAAATTCTTTAGCATGATACTAGAGAAAAGGAAGCGCGCATATATAGAACCACAGCTCAACAACACACAATTAGGCTTTCAGAAAAATAAAAGATGTACTGATACAATCTTCGCCCTCACACAAGTTTCAGAAAGAGCGATAGAACATAACCAGGACATATATTTGACTTTCATGGAACAAGAGAAAGCCTTTACAAAATGGAGAGAGCACAACTATGGATACCATTACAGGCATATGGAATTCTACTGTGTCAGAGCATATGCGGCAATATGCACAGTAAAAACGAGAACAGGCATATCCGATAATTGTCAAATTCACTCGAAGTGAGACAATGATATTTACTATCCCTCTATTGTTCCATAACATACATAGATCACATCTGAAAGTAGCAAAGACAACGGAAGAAAGCAATCTGAAGGATAACTTAAACAATTGCTATTTTCAGACGACCAAGCACTATACTCTGTTCACTTTAAGAATGAATTGTGTAGACACACCCCCTACATTACTGCGCGACAACAGGTGATCTCTAAACAGTTGATGACATGTAAAAACATATTATTTAAAATACTAAAAAAACAATTTTAAACATATCTTAAAAAAAAACATTTTAAAACGAAATATACAAAGAATAGTATCGGGCACTTAGCAATCGATTATTGCTTTCTGCGTCTTACAACATATCAGAAGCATTGATCCACTTCATTCTTAGAATGAACAGAGTATAGTAGCATCATTAGAAGGGCAACTATATATATATATATATATATATATATATATATATATATATATATATAATATATTTATATATATATATATATATATATATATTATATATATATATATATATATATATATATATATATATATATATATATATATATATATATATATATATATATATATATATATATATATATATGTTGGATACAGCAGACTTCAGCATGTGACAGAATTCACAAAATCTAGGAAGTAATATAACAACAGCCGGCAAGAGCATTAAAGAAATACAAATTAGATGTAGTAAAGTATACCAAACCCTAGGGCAAATGACACCAGTCTTCAGAACCAAAAATGTAGATTTAAGCACCAAAATAATACTATGCAAAACGATTATTATGCTGCATGGTTGTGCAACCAAAGCCAAACATGGACAGCGACATCGCAAGACAAACGTAATCTTGTGACAGCTGAAATGGCAATGCTTACGCAGAATCGTAGGAAATATCACTAAGAGACAGAGTGATGAATGAGGACATTTGACAAAGAAACGGCACCAACCCAATGTGGAATTATCAAGAGACAACTGATCAAATGGTTTGTACACAACAGCAGACTACCATCAGACAAAACAAAACACAGCAATTAATGTTACACAGATACAGTGAAGGCACACCTAGAGGCCACCCACGACAAAGATGGACCACTGAAATAACAGAAGCGACAAATTCCACAATATATTCATCACCACACGTGGGCCATCTCCAGAAAACTCTTCTACTCCTGATGCTGAAAATCAACAAAAGCTTTAGCTAATAGATATATAGATATATTTCAGTATTAAGCGTTGGGGTACAAAGAAATATTTACTAGACCATCTTTAGATGATTTGACCATAAAAAGAAATCCCATATTTTAAACGCTACATCCGAAACGTATATGTTATGATTGAATTACATTTTATGTTTTTGTGCTATCAAACTGGATTACATAACAATAAATGCCGGACACATGATACATCGGCTGTTTATAGTGTAGGAATCAAGTTCTCCTAATCTGATTAGAACTGACCAAATCTTCTGAATCTACCTCAACTTTGTATATGTTTAGATTGGTTTTCTCCCCCAGGTATCCAAGATCACCATTTATATTTCTCTTCTTGAATCACCTGAGCCGCGTGATGCAGTGTTGGTACAGGTGATGTTTCCACTGCGGTTTGTGTGTTCTTACAATTTCGAACTGTATGCCAGGTATTGGTCTCTTTATTTAACCACCCGCACAGCCACATGCATACACGTGTCGTAAGAAACCACACACATACAAGTGTCTTAACGGCCATCCACCCACACACACACATACATGTGTCTAAAACGTCTACACACATACACGTGTAAAAACAACCAGCCCCACACACATACATGTGTCTAAAACATCTACACACATACAAGTGTAAAAACCAACCAGCCCCACACACATGCATGTGTCTAAAACATCTACACACATACACGTGTAAAACAACCAGCCCCACACACATGCATGTGTAAAACAAGAAGATACATGCGTAAAACTCGTTTATTGCAATTTGCATTAGATCTGCATTGTTTCTGATACCGATGGTGAAACGTTCTCTTGTAATAGTTCTACGTAAAGTTTCTTTTGGTCTTCCTTGTTTTTCTCTTACCTTTTGGTGACCACATCAGAACTTAACAGGGGAGTCTTTAAGTATCAATTCGCAGCGCGTGTCCAATGTAATTCCAGCGAAGCTATCTAATATAGATGGATTTTTTTTTAAATTTTTGTCAGACAACTGTGTTTGATTTGAAGTCTGACCAACGTGCGTTCAGTAGCCTTCTAAGACATGTATTTTCAAAAGTGCTTAGTCTTTGTTCTAAGCTTGATGTTGCTTTCCAACTTTCGCATCCATATGTTAATGTTGGAATTATGCAGGAGTTGAAGATTTTGAGTTTTGTGTTATTTCTTAGTGTTTTTGAATGCCAGGATATTTGACAGTTATCGCATGATCTGATAATACACCGTATTGTGTATAGGGTCTGATAGCACAGCGTAGAAAACAAACCTTTTCAGGAAATAAAATTTAAATACATAAAATATGTTGTGAACCTCTAGTGAAGGTGCAGTCGAGGAGAGGCCAGCAAAGGTTATGTGATGGTACAGTCGAGGAGAGGCCAGCAAAAGGTGATTGTGAAGGTACAGTCGAGGAGAGGCCAGCAAAAGGTGACGTGAAGGTACAGTCAAGGAGAGGTCAGCCAAAAGGTGATGTGAAGGTACAGTCGAGGAGAGGCCAGGCAAAAGGTGGCTGTAGTAATAGTCAGAGGAAAACATCACAAGATGGACAGGAAGGATAGTCTAGCAGAGTACACAACCAAGGCATGATACAAGAGGTCTGTTACGCTTGACCAGTGCTGCGGAGATGGAAGATGCTGCAAGTAGCTGAGTTTGAACTTGAAGACCAATGTTTCAAATACATTTATGTTAGCTTGGAGGGACAAGAAAAATATGGTTGGGTGGGCCAGTTATAACACACCATCCGCATTATGTCCACCTCTGACCCAGACAAGTCAATGCTAGACATAAACAAGTACTTGAACAAGAAGTAGATCGAAAATAGAAACGAGAGAACTTTTGACTACTTGACCAAAATGTCTAAAAAATTTCTAATGTCATAACGTCTAGTCCACTACGTGACGTCATCTTTATGTTGATCTCTAGTCAGCACGGCTCGGTTGAATAGTAATACCCACATTAATCTGCGAGGTCTTTCAATGTCTGAATCAGCTTTACGCTTCATCTGCATCTTCTCTCTTTATACATCTATCTTTATCTCCAATCATTACTTTCATTAGGTCATTTATATCTATAAATAATAAGTCACAAAGTAAAAATGCGGTCTAACAATACTCGTATGTATATTTATTAGTTTCAAGTAATCCCGGAGAAGAGTATATTAATCTATGTGTAGATTTCTGCGACCATTATGAATACCGTACTGTAACACAAGCAGATGCAGTGCTTACATCAGTGACGATGTGCCCAAATACGAGGTGTAAGCATTTGATAATATTTCTTACATAGTAATATAGTGCAGTATACTGTTATGTAAGTCAGTAAGCATTTTTTTTAAATGTATAAAATATTGTAAATATTAATATTTGATGAATAATTCAAATGCGCTCATTCTCCATCGTGGGAAAAGGATTAATGGATATTCTTTAAATGATAAGGATAACTTATTTTGTAAGCATCATCATTAGCAGCTTACAACTTGCAATATTATAACATATCGCTTTGCGTATTCTTCAAGAAGAGTACTACCCATACCATAAAGTAAAGACATATATATATTCCATTCATTAATTGTCATCCAGCACTGAAGTTAGCTCATAGGGGGCAGAGGTCAGATCTCTCCAATTCTGTCTGTTCAAAGCAATTATGTGCAGTTCTTGAATATTATGTACAGTGTTTGTTTTAAATTAAGTATTGTTCTTCTGAATGTTTCCTTTGGTCTACCACTAGCTTTCTGCCTGTTGGTATCCATGAAAGAGATAGGGTGTGTAGTCTGTTATTGTCTTAGCGTAGGACATGTCAGATGTAGGACCAAATGTATTTCTAATAACATCTGTGATGTAGTTTTGATATCTCTTGTCTGATGATCTTTTCGTTCGATTTGAATTCGCTCCAGTGGATGTTAATTATATTACGAAGGCATTTGTTTTCGAAACTCAATAGTTTCATTTCTGAATATAAAGAGCTTTTCCAGCTTTCACATCCATATGGACAGTACTGGCATGCTACAAATATTAAATAAACACATATGTATATATATATAATATTATATATATATAATATATATATATATATAATATATATGCCCTTAATTTATGAAAGTGTGCTGTTTTTTCCTCATAATATACTCAAGTAATACATGTAAAATTCAAAAGAAGCAAACAACGCCTTTTTTGGGACTCGTGTTGTAGCACTCTTCTTGAAAGAAGACTCAAAGCAATATGTTA